>BJCN01080377.1:3329-13574 GCA_018326445.1 Flaveria brownii
AGATAGAAGTGAAATATAATGAAAAAGTGTGAAACAAATGAACATGCGATAATGGAAGATAATAAGATATTACCTTGACGTATATACAATGAATGATAATGTATGAAAGCAAAGAAAAATGTTTGAAGAAAAAGAAAAGTGTTTTCTTTTCTTTATAAAAACTAGAATAACTCAGCAACGCTGACTTTTATACTTTTTCAGTTGGCAGGTAATTCGTTGCTGGGGATGGCACGAGGGTGAAGCTACTTGGCAATTCGTTGCTGGTTTTTGTTAACTTATTCTGCTACAATGATTTTACTATTCCAACGAATCTTTTTATGTTTTCAATATTTTATGCGATGAATGTCCAACCATAAGTGTCCGGGAACGGGGCCCTTGTTTTGTGTTTTTTGGTTTGAGTTAAACCAATCATTTAGCACAAAAAGTAACCCATGAACAATCCTCGAAACTTGATAATTCCCAATCGTTAAGCTCCAAGAAGAATATTTTATTGCTACTCATATGATTATTCGCTTGGAATAGCTTTCATAGCGCTTTGGATTGAGTTTTTTTGCCATTTAGAAATACTGTCTCATGGTTACTTATTATCATGATGGATCGATATTTCTCGTTTTGTATAATTCGAATTGTTTCTCTTTGCTTTTTCATCAAGACATATACATGAGATATGACCATTATGATTGCACCTAAGACATTGAATATATGATTGATCTTTTTTTTCCATTTTTATGAGAACGAGGTTGTGTATGGTCTATCCCTTTAGCTCCTCGACCTTTGGATTGACCCGGACCAGGCCTCTACATTGATCACGTTTTATATGACCATTGCCCCTACTTATCTCATCTGGCTCTTAAGTTTTGTTATACATCGTCAGATCAATTTTAAAGAATATCAATTTGCATTGGTTACCATCTTAAATATCTTCTTCCTCTATTCATTCTTCGTATGCCTTTAAACGCCCCATAATGCCTTCAAAAGCAATAGTTTAAAGATCCACATGATTACTCAATTGATCGAGGCTATGATTTGGATATATTTTTTTTCTTGGAAGGCTCTTTAGTAACTTTTTAATCCAATTTTGCTGGGTAACTTTGTATAAAGGTAATCAAGTTTTAAATTGCCCTAATTAGATCACTCATAAACTTTTTTGTTCCAATCATGTCACTAAACTTTATTTTGATGTTTCAATCTTGTGTATTTAACCAGAATAGTAGGTTGTGGGTCAAATGTGAGAGGAGGTGGTGGTGGGCGGCGATGGTGGGGGACGACGGTGGTGGTGGGCGGCGATGGTAGGGCGATGGTGGTGGTGGTGGTGGGCAGCAATGGTGGGGTGACGACAGTGGTGGTGGGTGGAAATAGTGGTGGACGACGGTGGTGGTGGGACGACGGTGGTGGTAGGCGGCGATGGTGGTGGGACGACGATGGTGGTGGACGACGACCATGGTGGGACGACAGTGTTGGTGGGTGGCAATGGTGGAACACTCATGAAACTTGAAAAATAAATAATTATCTGCTAATCAGGTCAATTACATATGATTAGAACACCACCCTAAAGTTAAATGACCTAATTGAAACAGTTTGAAACTTGAGCGACCTGATTGGAACACTCATAATTTTGTTACTATTTTATGAAGTTTTCCTTTTCTCGTACCATTGCTTCCTTTGACGACATGATAGAAAACTTAATCATTTGATGGTTTCATTTTCCTATCATACTTAGTTCTCAAAGTTCGAAGTAACGCCTCTAGTACGCGATCATCAGCCAAATGATCGCTACCCATATGGTTTGCGCTGTATCTTGATCACCAATTTGCATGATCATGCTCTTGGGATCATCGTTTGAAACAACAAAACAATGGTCAAGTTGTTCTTGTCTTCATCGGTGGAATATGGATCAATGACATTCCATACTTTGTGAACATTCAAGAAGACTTTCATCTTCATCACCCATATACGATGTAGGTTGTTGGGGAAAGCATCAGACACAATACTAGATATTGTACTATTGATCGTACAATTTATTTTCCTTTTGTCGGTGGTGGTGTCTCGTCCCCCGTCCCTTTCTTTCATTTTTGTCAGGAAATTGTAACTTTATATAGATGAAGTTTCCTAAAAATGATGTTTTATATCAAATGTTAGTGGAAGTATGTTCATTTGAATGCAGATTATATGTACATGTTATGGCCTTATAAGTTACACGATTCCACAAACATGCATGAAGAACGATGGAAAAAATGTAACCAACGCAATCAACAAATTTGTGATCTATTGTTATGCCAGTTATATTACTGAAACAACACGTGTGGTCACACTCTAAAAGAAAGGTTGAACATGCATGTATGCAAGGCTTAGTTCTCATTCAAACTAAATAGACATTTTCATAAACTCATTTCATATCTGATCAAGGACACTCCAAATGTATAAAGCATGCTTACAATAAGATGTACAAAATAAATAAAAACGTCTACATGCCTCGCTTGCAACCAAAGAAGTGGTGTTCATTATGACAAATAGTAATTAGAATATGTGAAGGAAACGAAAGTAGGTACGAAATGCAAACTTGATGCAGAATAATTTGCTAAAGAAGATTTAAAAATTAACTTTTAAAGCTTAAACAAAATTACCTATTTGGTCTCATATATATGGTTACATGTCTAACGGTATCATATTTCCCCTATGGTTACATGAATGAATGTGTGACGTTAGACAATATTCAGTATACATAAACAATTACAATTACAAGTATGTGGTTGATATGGATCTGGTGGCCTTTTTGTCTTTAAATAAGTTTAAAAATATTTAGATGCAAAGTGCATGATTTAAAGTTTAGTACCTTCCCAAGCCACATTAAATTAAAAACCCATCCAAAAAAGAAATGGGGCTCTTCACGCATCTATCAATGGTGATGACAACAGAGATATAGAAAAGGATCAACGTATAGTGCCCCACATTCATCAAAATTATAAAGTATTAAGCATTTATATCCATGATATGCGGAGGTTATCTTTTTGGTGCCTACAAATTCCAAAGCATATGGGCTGGTAGTTAGTATCCTAAATTCTTACCAAAACTTTAGAGCAAATAACAATGGGTGTCTACTTTAAAGAACTCCAAAGGTGAAGGAATCAAGTAATATAGAATGAACAATTAACTCGTAAATGTGATTCCTTATTCAATAGGCTCAACTGGCTTTAAATAGCCATGCATCATTCGTTAACAAACTAGAAACAATCAACTCCTATTCCAATGAACAAGGAACAAACTCGACTCATTCAAATAAACATGACTCAGCGCATCGCAATTAGAAACACGTGGTCAAGACGACCATTATTGACCATTACATCGCTTCAATTCCTCCCCTAAACCGAACTACATCTGGTTCAGTTTATCTCTGTAACTCCTAGCATCTGCCTCAGCTTGATGAAACTCTCCAATTTGATGGGCTTCTTCATAATGTCTGCAACTTGTTCTTTAGTTCTACAGAACTCTAGCTTGATTTCATCTTGATTCACCAATTCTCTTAAATAACGAAACCGAACATCAATATGTTAAGTGCGTTTATGAATCACAGGATTAATGGACAATTTGATTGTAGAAGTATTGTCACATAACTCTTCAATGGCTCCACTATGTACTTCACCCATATCTTCCATAAGTCCTTTCAATCATTTACAGTGGCATGCACAAGTTGTTGCTGGCAAATGCTCCACTTCAGTTGAAGACAAATTAAGTGACTATCTCTTGCTTCTTAGAACACCAACAAATAGATGCCCTGCTAAACAGGCACACATACCTTAAAGTACACTTTCTATCTTCCATGTCTCTTGCATAATCACTATCCATATATACCTTGAGCTTCATACTTGACCTTTTTTCATAACAGAGACTATAATTATAGGTATCTTTTAAGTACCTCAGCACTCTCTTCGCAGCTTGCAAATGATCCGATTTAGGCTTAGCCATATACCTAGATAATAGGCATATAACATAAGTTAAATCGGGTCGTGTAACTGTTACATACATGAGGCTTCCAATTAATTGCTTTTACATAGTTGTATCTATGTCCTCCCCTACACCTGGCTTGGTTAGTATGATTCCCGGAACAATTGGATTGTTCACCGGCTTACTTTCCCACATGCCAAAATGCTCAAGGACTTCCTTAGTGTATTTTCTTTGATACATATGAATCTCAGCAGCAGTTTGCTGCACTTCAACTCCTAGGAAATATTTCATCAACCCCATATATGTCATCCTGAATTCTTGCTGCATGGACATATTGAATTGATCTCACAACATTGCATTCTTTCCTACAAATATTAAGTCATCTACATACAAGCTGACAACTATGATGTTATTCCAAACCTTTTTCTTGAACAATGTGTGATCAAATTGACTTTGCTTGAACCCTTCTTTCTTGAAGTATCTTTCTATACGATGAAACCAAGCTTGAGGAGCTTGTTTCAGTCCGTATAACGCTCGCTTAAGCTTGTATACCTTTGTTTCTTCACCTTCTTTAATGAACCCCAGATGTTGTTGCACATACACCGTTTCTTTCAATTCTTCATTCAAGAATGCACTTTTCACATCAAGTTGAAACACTTTCTAATTTCTTTAAGCTGATATCGCCAATAGTGTACGAATTGTATCCCATCTAGCTCCCAGTGCAAAGACTTCCCCATAATTAATTCCTTTTTGTTGCGAGTAACCCTTCACCACTAATCGAGCTTTGAACTTGTCTATCTTTCCTTGTTCATTCAACTTTGTTTTGTATAGCCATTTCACTCCAATAGGTGTGATCTCAGCAGGAGCATTAACAAATTCCCATGTGTGATTGCGTTCTATTGAATTAATCTCTCCCTCCATAGCTTTCATCCATTTTGGATCTTGGCTTGCTTCTTCATATGACGTCGGGTCACCCAAGGAGCTGTACATTATGAATCATACTTCCTCCTCATCATTGGATGTTCTTCATATGACGTCGGGTCACCTAAGGAGCTGTACATTATGAATCCTACTTCCTCCTCATCATTGGATGTTCTTTCACCACAATTGTAGTCCCTGGTGTTCAGAACTTACCCTTAGTGCATATGAATAAAAGAAACTAAAGCTGATAATAAATAGAAAAAAACAAATCAGTACGCGAACAAGTTACTACCTCATGGTTCTTAGGATCCAAAGCACTAAGCATGTCCATGAGCACATCTACTATTCCTTGCGCATTAACAATTTCTGACAAACTATATTGAAAAAAAACATATGAAGATGAACATGAACATCAACGTATTATTGTCAGATAGCTATAGATATATAGTCAATCCTGTTTAACACTTGCAAAATAGAATTAGACCTGTTAAATTAAATAGCCTTGTAAAATGGCCAATTGGCCCTAGAAGATTTTAGTTTCGAGCCCTTGCGCCAAATGCACAGCAACCAAAACATGCTCAGATCCAATATCATCATCACTAGGACTGTTTTTGGGAGCTTCCTCCTTGACCAGATCTGTCAGTGGGCCTTGAGGTTCATCCTGTGGTTCCATGATTACATCTGTTTGCTTTTCTAGCCATGCTTTCTAGAGCGCTGTAATATCCTTCTTCAGGGTTACCAAAGATACTAAGCGAGTTGCAATGGATGCTAATTGAGCATCAATATAACCTGAATCAGAACTTGTCTCCCGGATCATCTGCTCTTCGCTTCCCAGGAATAAAACCAGTTTTAGATTCTTAGATAGGCTAGGTTCGAATGACAAGAATAGGTACAAAGATAACCCAATTCGAGATGGGTAAAGCCTAAAAATACAAAAGGAAAGACCGGCTACAAAATGAACTTGTAAACTCTTAAATGAAACTACAAAACGCAGGAAATAACTGCTTATAACCATACCACTCGGCCACTAATTTCATTGTGTTTTTGACCAAGACAACTTTATTGAACTACCCTCAGTAAATTGGTCGGTTTCCTAGATCTTGCTGGGTGAACCCGAACCACTGGATACGTATTAGAAATTCAACCTTAATGATGCCAAGATCAAAAGCGAGCTAATAGGAAGTTATTTTCAGGTATCTAAAGATCACTCACCTCAAACGATCAAGAAAAAGCGGATATGACTAAAGTTCCTTATGCATTAGCACTTGGTAGCCTCATTTATGCAAGGCTGTGGGAATTGTTAGTCAATTTATGTCTAATCCAAGGAAAGAGCATTAAGAAGCAATTAAATGGTTGTTGAGATATTTAAAAGGAATTTTAAAGGTCGTATTGTGTTTTAAAGGTAAAGGAGTTGTTCTGAAAGGATAAATGGATGTTGGTTTAAGTGGTTGCAAGCAATCTTTCAAGAACTAGTTACGTCCTTAGAGTAGACTTCAAAAAAGTGTTACTCTTTCAACTACAACTACCGAAGCAGAGTACATGGCAGTTGCTAAAGACAGTATAAAGCTTATTTAGCTGAAGAACTTTCTTAAAGAACTAGACAAGAAGAAAGCAAAGTATCTTCGTCAGTGGTCATTAATAGTAATCTACAACCAAATAAGATCCTTGGATTGAAAGATTCATTAGATACAACTTCATCAAAAGGTAATCTACAAAATAAGATATGCTCACAAATGTCATGCTCATAAACATCATGACATTGGATAAGTTGAAACTCTATGCAGCTGCTCTATGTAGCTTCGACTGACTTTCAATGTTAATTATTAAGGCAATCGGTCCTTGAGTTATCTTTTTTTTCCGCAGGTTTCGGAGAGGGACCTAATCGCTTCACGGTCTGATGTAAGTAGTCTTACCTACAGTTTGTGAAGGAGGTTGCTTCCCACTACTTGAATTAGTAATCTTAAGGTGACAAAGCAACAAACTTACTAGTTGCTCCAAGGCTCGTCCTCGAATTACAATATTAAGGAAATGGTTTGATTGCTCGCTTTTAGGAAATGGTTTTATTGATGATGAAGGCGTTGAAAATGGGAAAGGAAAAAATGAACTAAGTAGATTAGAAATTTAAAACTTTTAGTGGAGGTGAGAAGATACGATGATAAACTAATGCTGCTAAGAATAATAATAGGGGATGAGGTAGTGACAGTAGTTAGGGCATATGCACCACAAGTTGGATTAGGGGAAACGGAAAGAAATAAGTTCTGGGAGACTTTAGATCACGTTATGGGAGACATACCTGGAGAGGAAAAAATATGTATAGGAGGAGATTTTAATGGGCATATCGGTAAGGATAATGATCAATTCCCGTCGGTTCATGGAGGGTTCGGGTATGGTCTGAGGAATGACGGCGGGAGGGAGCTCCTTGACTTTGCTTTAGCGCATGACCTAGGCATCATGAAATCATTTTTTAAGAAAAGAGACTCGCATCTAATCACGTTTAGCAGCGACGGGAGACACACGCAGATAGACTATCTGCTGATCAGGGGAGAAGACCGTAACTCGTGGAAGGGCTGTAAGGCAATCACGAGAGAGACAGTAGTGACTCAACATCATATGTTGGTGGCTGATCTACACGTGAAGAGAGCAACTGTCCAACCAACTAAGAGAATTAGACCTACGATCAGATGGGGCCATCTCAAAGTCTAAAAGATTACTACCTTTAGAGATAAGGTCATACCAATGATCCGAAATGGACTACGGAAAGAAGCAAACCAAATATCGGAGGATATGGAAACTACATTTATGCAAGCACCTAAAGAAACTTTTGGACTTGCAACAAATAGGACAGTAGGTCATAAGGAAGCCTGGTGGTGGAATGAAAATTTATAGGAGAAGATAAGAATTAAACAACAAAGTTTTAGAGACCTTTTACACTGTAATAATGACGAAGAACGAGCAGAGCTAAAGGATAAATACAAGGAGGCTAAGCAAGACGTGAAAAAGTCTGTGTCAGAGGCAAAGAACACAGCGTACGAGAGAATGTATAAGTGATTAGAGACGGAAGAAGGAGAATATGACATGTTTAAGATTGCAAGGGCAAGAGAAAGTAGAAGACAGGACCTGAGAATGGTAAAGTTTATAAAGGCTGCGGACGGAAAGGTCTTGGTGAAGGAGAACGACGTCAAGGCGAGATGGAAAACTTATTTCGATAACTTTTTCAACATAAGGAACCCTAACCAACAAACTTCGATCGATAAAACAACCCAACCAAACCAACAAAACAAGTGCTATTATAGAAGCATCACTGTCGACGAAGTTACGAGAGCGCTGAAGAAAATGGGAAGGGCTAAAACGGTGGGGCCAGACAACATACCGATTAAAGTGTGGAAGTGCCTGGGAGACGAGGGCCTGAAATGGCTAACAGACTTATTCAACACTATCTTCAAAACCAGGAGGATGCCAGAGCAATGGAGAAGCAGTGTTATAGTCCCCATATATAAAAAAGGACATGTCCAATGTTGTGCAAATTACAGGGCAATAAAGCTATTGAGTCACACGATGAAACTATGGGAAAGAGTTATTGACACGAGAATTAGACGGGAATCTTAGATAGTGGTAAACCAATTTGGATTTATGCCAGGACGTTCTACAACAGAAGCCATACACATCATAAGAAGGATAATGGAGAAATATAGAGAAAACAAAAGGGACCTACATATGGTATTCATTGACCTAAAAAAGCATATGACAGTGTGCCGCGTCAACTCATTTGGGAAAGTCTACGACTTAGAAGGGTACCAGAGAGGTATATGAAAATAATAATTAATATGTATGAAGGGGCAAAAACATATGTGCGAGCACCAGTCGGAGACACAGACTTTTTCCTGGTGGAAGTGGGACTCCACCAAGGATCGGCATTGAGCCCATTTCTCTTCACAGTAGTGTTGAATGAGATGACCAAGTCTATACAAGAGCCAATCACGTGGTGCATGTTCTTTGCAGAAGATATTGTCTTAATATCAGAATCTAAAACGGTGCTTAATAAGAGGCTCGAACAATGGAGAGCATCACTAGATGTAACACCCGGTTACTTTTTTAAAGATACGAAGGAATAAGAGTAAAGGAAAAGAAAGAAAAGCTATAAAACCCAAGTTGAGGGGTTAAAAGTGTCCAAAAGGACACAACTTTGGAAAAGTTGGTAAACAAAGTAACATGACCGCCCATGTTGCCTCTTGCACCTTGTCATTCGGATTTTTTGAGAGAGAGAAAAAGAGCAGAGAATTCTCGAAGGTTGTATAAGAAGAAGGAGAATTCAAAGTTTTTAGTGTTAAACATGACTGAGAAAGTTCAAGAGAAGGGTTCAAACCCGAAAGCAGGTCAGGTGAGTTCTAGAACCCCCTTTTTATCATGTTTTGAACAACTTTGGGGCTGAAAAATGCATGTGTGTATGTTTTTATAAAAATAAGTTTCTACCCGTATGTGTGTGTGAATGTGTATGTGGGTGGGTGTATGTTTTGGGTGTAAACAATGTTATGGTTATGATTAAGTATGTATTTTGTTACTTAGAATGTAAGAACTAAGCTTAGAACATGCTAGAATTTGATTTGGGACTGAAAATAAGCTGATTAGTAAAAGTTAGTTGATCAAATGTATAAATAGTAGTCCATGCGTCCAACGGTTTTAATTTTCCAAGTGTTCCCAACCGCCTAAAAGCTCAACCGCCTAAAAATTGCCCAACCACCCAAGTGCGCATGCGTCTAAGTCAGGCCCATGCAGCTGAATAGTGCCCAACCGCCTAAATAGGCCCATGCTTCTAAGTAGAAAGTGGCTAAGTGTTAGGCTCAAACTTCTGAATAGTGCCCAACCGTCTAGAATATTGCATGTGTAAGCCCAACCGTCTGAATAGTGCCCATGCGCCTAAACAGGCCCATGCGTCTAAGTGAAAAGTGATCTAAGTATAAGTCCAGACGTATCCATAGGGGCAAAACGTCTGAACAGGGCAGAAACGCCCCAATAGTGCCCATGCATCTAGACACTTAGTTTATTTTTCTGAAATTTCAGGAAAAAGCAAAATGTCTAGGGTTTGACCAAATGTCATGGGATGTTTTAGGGTTATGGAATGTATGAATGATGTACATTATGTATAATGTGTTATCTTATAATAATGATTAAACGTATTTATATTATGTTATAAAATACGTTATATATTATGCTATTACTTTACGTAGTATGACAAACGAATGAAAGAACGTAAAGAATAACGTAACAAAATGAAAGATAACAACGAAGAAAAGTAAAACATAATGAACGAACATATGGCTTGCAAGCAAATGAAAGGAGGTGCACGACCATGTTGTCGTTAGCTCAACTGTGATACCGGTTAGC
>BJCN01080439.1:338-10723 GCA_018326445.1 Flaveria brownii
ACATATATATACATATATATATATGTATGTATATGTATATATATGTATATATATATGTATATATATATAGGTGAAAAATTAAAAATTTAATTTATTAATATTTTATGGACTTAAAACTTTTAGCCTCTTTAGGAAGACATCACTGTGAATATTTTTAAAAAATACTTATTAGAGACTTTTAATTATTGCATTATGTGACGTTAGCTTCTACATGCACATTTGATTGATAGGTGGTGTAGGGTACTGTTGTACATCGACTACCATCTGATTACTACCCCACTTGCATAGTGTTTGACTTCATTATTGTTCCAACTTAGTAACAATCATCTTCCATCCCATCCACTAAATTAAACCATTTTAAATTCATTTACATAATATGATGCTATATTTAATAAATACTTTTTTTAGATTATTAATTAAATTAAACTTTTATTTCTTGTAAGATTTAGTATTTTCTATGTTTCACTAGAAAAATCTTGTAAAAACCAATATTCTTGAATGTGGTTAATGTAATTGTTTATATATTTTAAAACCGTTTATGAATATAGTGAAGATATGTGTATATAAAAGAAAATAATTACGAGTATATAAGATTTTTTTCTTCTATTTTTAGAACAACTCTTACTTGTGTAATTAATGTTTACCTTACCACCTAGACGTCTTGAAGAAACGAGTGTATAGACATGCAATAATGTTTTGTAAAAGTAGCTCTAAACTTTTTAACAAATCTATAATATTAAATAGTTTGTTACAACCAAATATTTAATTTTAAAGTTCACTATGAAAACACAATAATATAACCCAAAAAAAAAATTTGTTTACGGATTTATAGATAGATAGTCAACATCGCCTAAATAATTACCAATCACATTAAAAGCCAATTTATTACACCCTAACTAACATCTCCCACGTAAGGTTTTTAAGATTAATATGATAATATCAACCAATGATCTTAAGTCTAACTGTTTAAGTTGATTTATTCATAATATCTAAATACTAAAAGATCATGGATTCAAGTCTCACTCTAAGTAAAATGTTCAGAGTGGAGTCAGATGATTTTCTCAGTTAGGTTTCTCCTGAGAGGGTTGGGGGTGTGGTCCCGGCTAGAAAACGGATAGGTGAACCCGATTAAGATAACACCTATTATCCGAAGCATGGTCGCACATTTTCCGTTCGAAAAAATGATAATGTCTAGCTTGGTTCATGACCCGATTTTTATAAAAAAGTTGAGTTCAATCGTTTATTAAAGCTTTAGGATAATAATTAAAAGATATTAAGAACATTCATAAAGCTTAAATCACGCCCCATTTCTTTATTAGAAATATATAACTATTAAATTATCCGAGTTAACTGATTTAAAACAATTTTACTTTTATGAATAAAATTGTTAGAAGTGATGAGATCTATTTCCTTACTTTCTTTTTGTATAAATATATAAATATAAGATAGTATATTATTTATAGAAAAGTATATGTACTTAGAAAGAGTGTTATTAGTAGCAATTGTGAGGTTGTCATTAATAAAATTGACAGCCAACTTTTATATATTAAAAGGGGATTAAGGGATCTGCTTTGAATAATAAAAGCTGTGGCCCATTAGATTGCCAGCGTTACCCAAACAACAGGTCAAACTTTCTAAAAATCTTAGTGTAAAATATTTTATACTTTCAATTAATAAATGTTATTAAAATATTACATAAAATATTTCAATTTATACATTTAGGTGGCTCAAATGTTTTTTAATTAAATTCATAATCAAGTTGTATTCAAAAATATAAATTAAAATCAAAATATTGTTTTCCCATATTACGTTCTAAACAACTTCATTTTAATTTTTTGTGTATATAACACTAGTTTTAAAATTCTCTGATTTTTCTATTTAGTACTTTTTTTTAAATTACATACTTTAGTATAGTCTATCAAATGGTATTTGTATCTTGATCATGCTGTTTGATATAGATAGTCAAATGCTATTTTATTAACTTGTGATTAAATATACACCGTCTAAATGCGGTTGCTTTGTTGTGAGTTGTGACGCAGATTAATTGAACTAATGAACTAAATTAGTTTTTAATTTTATCTTTTTTAAATTTTATTTATTGATTCATTTACAATCATGATATAAAATTTATCTATTCCAAACTTAATATTATAATAAAACTATAGCCTCGCACTAAAAGACATCCTAAACTCTTTATTTAAAGTTTAATAATTTTGTTCTAGTTACATTAAACCTTATATGGTTCCAAGATAAACAAACAATTAATTGTAATCATTAATTATATCATGAAATTGAATACTGTAATCTTATTATTATGTAATGAAATATACATCCTATTCATGTTATGACTTATGTATACACACACACAATAAAATATAATAATATAATAAGATAAGATTTAGACAATAACATGTTAAAACTAAGAAAATCACATATTTTTGGACTGATGCTCAAACCTATGCATACACTCCCATCTGTATCTATATGTGTGTGAGATATATACAGCAGTAGCTTCAGTCAACGTACCCCACCCACCGGATCTTTGACACCTTCACCGGAGACCCGCCGGAGCATCGCCGGAACCCCACTTTCCGACGATCTCAACCACCTGCAACACCACGACCATCACAAACACCTTCAATTGCTCTTGACATTCATCATCTACCTCCATTGTTGCCATTAAACCTCTGAATCTCTCTTACGTCAGCTGAATTAAAGACTGTGATCGATTCAAGGTGCGAGCAATGTGTTATTGAGGGTAATTTCGCGTTTGCATTGTGGGTTTTGGTAGCAATCGATGAAAACGTCAATGCGAATGAAGAAAGAGGCTCAGAGATCGTAGTGATGGGGGGTATGAGTAATTTCGCTTTGTTGGTGCTGTTGTTGTTGTTATCGTTGTTGTTCAACACTACATTCCAACAACAGCAATCAACACCAATTGGGGTGTTGAGATTTAGGGCTGAACGTGCAGCTCTGTTGGAACTCAGATCATCATTAGGGTTAAGAGCAAAACAATGGCCGATTAAATCGTTTCCATGTGTGAATTGGGTGGGGATTTCTTGCGAAAACGGTAGTGTTATTGGGATTAATATCTCAGGGTTTAAGAGGACACGAGTTGGAAGAAGAAACCCCCAATTTGCAGTTGATTCTCTCGCAAATTTGACTAATTTGATCTCGTTTAACGCTTCAAGATTCGCTCTCCCAGGTTCAATTCCTAATGAATTAGGGTTTCAGCTGAAGAAACTTCAAGTTCTTGATCTTAGGTTTTGTCAAATCTCAGGTGCTATACCTTTTAGTGTTGGCAATTTGTCAAATCTTAATGAATTGTATCTATCTGATAACACCCTCACTGGCAGCATTCCATCTAATTTAGGTGAATTATCGCGTCTTTCGGTTCTTGATCTGTCAAGAAACACACTCACAGGGTTGATACCTTCATCATTTGGATCTTTAGCTAATCTTTCTTCATTAGATTTGTCGTTAAATTACTTATCTGGTGTAATCCCCGAATCGTTTGGTAGCTTACCAAACCTTAGATTCTTGAATCTTTCTGGTAACAGTCTTTCTTCTTCGATACCTACACAATTAGGTAATGTTACTAGTTTGTTTGTTCTTGATCTCAGTTCTAATTCGTTTAGTGGGATGTTGCCATTAGAGTTTAGGAGGTTAACGAGCTTACAAAGGTTGATCATTGGGAAGAATATGTTTAGTGGTAATTTGTCGGGTGATTTGTTCGCTTCGGAAAGTAAGTTGCAGACTTTGGTTTTGGATCACAATAACTTCACGGGTGATCTTCCTGATGAGTTATGGTTACTTCCTAGTTTGAGTTTTATTGATGCATCTGTTAATAATTTCACGGGTTCTTTATCGAATCTTGATCTGAATGATAATTTGACTAGTTTCACATCTGGGGTGTTGAATCTTTCACATAATATGTTATATGGGAGCTTAACACCCGTTTTGAGGAGGTATAATTCAGTGGATTTGTCTTATAATTACTTACAAGGCAAGGTACCAGATTATGCACGTGGGAATGTTTCTTTAAATAGAAACTGCCTGCAAAACACGACGACTCAGAGAAGCATGCAAGAATGTGCAACGTTTTATTCGTCAAAGGGTTTACCGTTTGATAATTTTGGGCAGCCAAACGGCACATTGCCACCGCCTCATGGTGGCCATAAAAGCAACAAAAAGTGGATCATATTGGCTGCAGTTTTGGGTGGTGTTGGGTTTATTATACTTCTGGCCATCATTGTGTTACTGGTGGTTGTTTGCTGTCGGAGAGGACGTGCAACTAGTCAAAGAGGGACAGGGGTGGGACCCGCCCCACCCGCAGCAGTACCACCACCTCCAGGAGAAGCGTTTAATCTATTCAATTTGGGTGACTCATTCACTTATCAGCAAATTCTTGCAGCCACTGATGACTTTAGTACTGCAAATTTGATCAAGCATGGTCATTCGGGTGATCTTTTCAGGGGTGTTCTTGAGGATGGCACACCCGTAGTTGTTAAAAGATTTGATGCGGGGTCAGGGAAGGAGGATGGGTACATGGTGGAATTTGATATATTCAGCAAGGTGGCACATCCCCGATTGGTTCCTCTTTTGGGACATTGTTTGGATAATGAGAACGACAAGTTTCTTATTTACCGATACATGCCAAATGGTGATTTATCGGGGTCGTTGTACAGGATAAGTGATCAAGAGGATGATAGTGTACATTCATTGGATTGGATTACCAGATTGAAAATTGCATTTGGAACTGCTGAAATCCTTTCTTTCCTTCACCATGATTGTACTCCACCCCTTGTTCACAGGTATAATAAGTATATTTCATATGAACCACAGTTTCATACCATTGAACAGACAATAAATGTCATTTTTCCGATTTGCCTCAACTCTTGAGAATGTACCTGATATGAATTGCATTAAATCGTCACACATATGGTCACTAATTATGGTTCACCATTAAAATACTTACTACTTTCATATATTTCAGTATATCCTCAGAGAAGTACAAGAGTTTGTGTATATCCTTCAATGTTTCATAATATATACCCTTGCAAAACATTACAGAACATCAAGTTAATAGAACAGAATTAGTTACTTATAACATATAGTGTATTATTGTTATGTTTTGCAGTAATAACATTGTTTTCCTATTTGTTTATTAAGAAAGAGACGTTTTAAGTTGTTCAATTCTATATACTATAGAATGAGAAAATATGATATTTTGGTGTTTTAAAAGGGTAAATATGATGTTATGATATTTAAATTTTAGAAGGATATACATATACATATACATATACATATACATATAAACGCACACATACATACTTGCACACACACAGGCACGGATACACATATTTATGTATATGAAATTAGTCACTTGAAAAAGACGGTGAAACCATAATTAGAGGCCATATACGTCACTATTTAATGCATGCAATATCAGGTCAGTTGCTACTAGATATGGTCATACATGAAACAAATCGAAAGAAAAGCCTTTTATGCATGCTTTTAGGTAAAAGTACACATCATATCATGAATCTTGTCTGTTTAGTGGTATATTTTCTGCTAAAACACATACATACCACTTTCTATACATCAAATTAGGCTTCCTGTTTTTCTTTTTTATAAAATTCTTGTTTCTGTTTTGTTAAATAAAGAGATGTTCAAGCTAGCAGTATACTTCTTGATGATAAATACGAGGTGCGGTTAGGGAGCTTAAGTCAAATGTGTTATCAAGAAGGGGACAGTCATTCAAGTCGATTCACCAGGTTGCTCAGATTACCCCAGTAAGTACTCATTACCTAAAATATTGTTCTATTTTGCTTCAATATTAGAATCAAGAGAATTGTCTTTATATGCCAAGTGAGTTTTGTTTTTTTTTCTTTAGGGTATAATTCCACATCAAGACCTATAATTAAAAGGTTTTTGTTTTTAGTTGTCGTTTTAGGTCCAATTCGGTGTTTAAGATCTCTCAGTTCGGTTGCATGTCGTTATTCGATCCACGTCACCACGTGTGTTGTTTTCTTGTTAGATTATGGTTTTCAGGTGAAATGCATGAAAAAAATGGATGTTTGTCATTTAGCTAACCATGTAATACATGTGAAGTATAGCATCTTGTAAAGAACCTCTTTTTAGGGCATGATGGTTTTGAATTTCAGCTTTAGAATTCTAGAGTGGACACACAAACAGCATTTTACTAAGACATCTAGATAATCAATTTCAAGCCCTATGGTCAACATTAGTCAATTTTATATGCATGAGTTTGACTTTTGTGGGAATACTAGGGAAATAGACTTTTATGGTTAGTGTTATTTTGTTGGATTTTAGATACCATATAGAGATATCAATTGAATATTCAAGAACAAGATTTACTAGTAGAAATGATACGGACACAGATCATATTTTTTCCTTATGATACAAAAATCTATGTCGTTTTATATGCAACTTTGTGTTGGAAGTTAGTTATATTACTCGTTTATATATTATAAATGACAATAACCCTCGCGTGAACTATACCATTGTCGCCTTTTTGAGTTATCTTTTTACGACGGTTATACATATTATGAACATTTTTTATGCTAAATCATTCAAAATTGAGGTTTTAACCAGCAATTTCTCTTGGTTTCATGCAGGACATCTGAACAAGGTGCTTCTGGTAAGTTTCTTGATCTTATTTTTTGTTCTTTGTGCTTCATAATTTTATCTTTCAAACAAAAAAGAACTTTTTGATTACCATTAATGATTGCGAGACTAAAATATCATTTTCACCTTTGACGTTAGGTGCCGCCACCGCCACATGTGCATATGATGTTTACTGTTTCGGGAAGGTATTACTGGAGCTTGTAACAGGCAAAATGGGAATTAGTGCATCAAACGATTCAGCCACAAAAGAGTTACTTGAAGGAATACTTCCATTTATCAACATATACGACAAAGAACTCGTGACAAACATCGTGGACCCCTCGTTAATCATAGACGAAGATTTGTTAGAAGAAGTGTGGGCCATGGCTGTTGTTGCTAGATCTTGTCTCAACCCGAAGCCTGCCAGAAGACCGCTGATGAGATACGTTCTTAAAGCTTTAGAAAACCCATTGAAGGTTGTTAGAGAAGAAAGTGGAAGCTCGGCTAGGCTACGTACACCGTCATCTAGGGGCTCTTGGAATGCTGCTTTGTTCAGCAGCTGGCGGCAGAGTTCGGTTGACGTGGCGGCAGGAGCAGGTCCGAGTAGTCTTAAGCGGTCGGGGACAAGCGGGTCACAGTCGGGGAGTGGTGGTCATAATGGTGGTGATCATTCTTCTTCAAACAGAAAGCAATCAAAGGATGTGTTTCCTGAACCGTTGGATGTGCAGGACGAAGGGAGATCCAACGATGGATTTTAATCGGCAGATTGATTGATTCTTTGTTAATAATGCATCTAAGTACACCCCCACCACCACCACCATTGCAGGTAAAGTTGAAGTTGATGATGTTGATGATACAGTAAAGAGGCGATTTATTTTATCTTGATAGAGTCGTAAAATTGCAGTATACAGAGATAGAAAACCCGGTTTTGTTGTTTATGGTTTAAGTTTTTTTGTTTGTTGAAGTGTAAATTGTAATGGATTTTGTTTTGATCCGTTTCTGGAGAGAAACAAATTGAGATAATTTATCGGGTTTTTTTCATGTTCATTTTATGGTAACAACACTTGCTGTGACGCGCTGCATATAGACAATGTCCAGAAATAAAACACAGTACATATTTATGGCTTCATGAACCAGGCCAAGATTGTTATAAGATATGAATTGCTCAAATTTGAACGACAAAATACAAGTTACATTTGGTCTACCACTAGCTACCAGGGATAAATGACCCTTGAGAATTTACTTTAATTGTGTAACTAGTATTTGACACGCGTTTGCAATGTGTAATATATGAAGAGTAACCTTGTTTTATCACACATATTCAAAGAAAAAACAGGTAAGAAAACCCTAGTCAGTCACTATTTATCATCATCCCTGCCAACCAGATATGGATTTTGAAACTCTAACGATTGAATTTTGGTTCTTCTCCAGCCTGCACAAAACACAGTTTGTGATCAGTACTGTATGTGAGGATGCGCACGCATGTGTGTGTGTGTGTGTGTGTGTGTGTGAGAGAGAGAGAGAGAGAGAGAGAGAGAGGAATAGAGGATACCGAGAAATCTCGTCTACTGCTTTGACAACTTCAGAAGAACTCATTTCGACAACTTGACCACCCAAAATAATCTCATCAAGGATAGTATGTACCTGCAAGATTAACCAAACTTACTAACATACGTTCAAATATTATCAAAAGGCATAAATCACATGATACATGCACAACAATGGTTTATATGTTAGTGAAAAGTAAGGGTGTGCCAAGAAAAATCCAAAATATAAAACCACACAAATGAAACCACTATTGTTTATTAAAATCATTTATCTGCTTATTGCCTTTTAATACGACAAGTATTTGAAATCGCTTTCCAAACTACTAATGTTGAAAGCAATAAGCAAATAAAAGTTTTAATAAGCAATCCTTGTACTATCATCTCACAGAATGAATGGATAAGGAAAAGAGATTTAACCTTGTTGAAATTGAACACGATGTCTAGCTCACACACATTACTGAAACACTTGTCCAACGTCTCCACGAATACTGAAATCCAAGACATTAAAAGAAATTACCACCAGATATACCCTTCATATGATAGTAAAAGAATATAAGGTAGTTATATCGAACAAGTTTTATTTGGCCAAATTGCCTAAAAGAGATAAATTCTACATTTTTTCCTGACTTTAGCCACCAACTTAAATGTATATGCAAATTAGAAAGTAATATTACACTTTAATGTTGGTTTTAGCAACCACATTAAATTTTAAATTGATTGCAGCAACGAATTATGTGTTCAACGGTAGCACACCATTTTTTGCTGATTTCGAAAAATCGTTAACATGACATGTTATGTCATTTTAATCGGTGTATGCACGACAAGTGGATTAAATTTTCAAAAAGATCATTTTTAACTTGTAAATACATTTATTATTCATTTTTTCACAAAAACATTTTTTCTCACATATGTGGTATCTGGAATTGCATACACGTTACCAATTTACAAGTAAAGTAGGTTTATTGTTAAAATCCATAGCAAATAGTAAGTTGGTTTCTATATTGAGCATAAACTAAAGTTGTTTGTAAAACTGGGAGAGATGTAAAGGGTGCCTAAAACATCCAATATGCCCTCTCTATTTTCCATCAAGTATAGCATTTTGGTTTTTCGGCACGTATGCACTTCCTAACTCAAACAAACATGTGTTACAGATCAACGTGCTAAACCGTAGGTAGCATGGCCCATTGATCAGTTAGCCAGTAAGGCTTAATAAAAATTAATAATAATACTTGCAAATAATAAAAATAATGAAACTTAAATGTTAAGACTTAAGACATACCTTGCATAAGATCTAGTATAGCAAGCTCGTTTTCAGAATCATCGAATATGAAAATGAAGTATAGTGTAGCAAAAGTCTTGTACACAAGTCGGGTATTCTGCAGGTGGAAAGACCTTTTTTTTAATTATTGAAGGGCTTGAAAATGGTTAGATACTAGAACAAGCAAAATGATAAAAAATGTTAATTAGCATATAGCGACTTCAAAGGTATATATTAATTAAAAAATAATATTTTAAAGAGAGCATCAATGTTAACATCTGTAATTTACAAGGTAGAAAAGAAATGGTAATATAACAAACCAAACATATGGAGAATTAAGTAACCTGCAAACTGGAAAAGTTTCCGTAAAGATAGCAAATTCAACCCGTTTATGAGCGAATGAGTAAATTTAGGCTATATACCATAGTCACCTAATTCGCGGTTCGCTCCGGTTCGAAAACGAGGTACGGGTTCGCGATTCGCTAGGGGCCACGAATCCGGTTCGTTAGGGGGTAGGTTCATTCCGGTTCGATCCGGTTCGATCCGGTTCGCTGTACCGATCAATTCGGTTCATATGTTCTCATTAAGTACTGGAATCGATTCAATTTCCATGGATGGAATTCACAGTTATGAATTCATAGCGAATTTCTTCCATCCGAATTTCTTCCAGTTATGAATTCCATTTCTATCGATTCGCGAATCCATTTCTATCGATTCAATTTCCAGTTATGAATTCAATTTCTATGGATGGAATTCACAGTTATGATTTAATTTCATTCGATTCGCGAATCCATAGCGAATTTCTTCCATCCACAGCGAATTGCAGCCGCGAACCAACAAGCGAACCTCAATCGAACCTCAATCAAACCTCAATCGAACCACAATCGAACCACAGGAGCGAACCGCGAGCGACTGGGTCGCTAGCGAATGCGAATGGATCGCTAGCGAAT
>BJCN01080677.1:347-10710 GCA_018326445.1 Flaveria brownii
GTAAGATGGACCATCGGCTGCTCATCTGTGTGCACATGATGGCAGACGTTCGTTGCTCTGATTGTGGGGAGGTTTTAGGGTGGAGATATGAGAAAGTTTACGAAGAAGCACATAAATTTAAAGAGTCCAAAACAGTGCTTGAGAAATACAAGATCTTAAAATTGGACTGATAGATGCATCTTTGTTTGTGTTTTCTAAAGTCTTACCTATCGAATGAGAAATGTTAATTTCATGTCTAGTATGTATTTTGAGTCTTCTATGTTTGCAAGTAGGGGTGCACAAATTGGTTTTTGGGCTCAAATTGATTTGGGTCGGGACCGTTTTGGGTTGGAAAAATATGGTTAAATTTGGTTTCTGTCCAAAGTGTTTCGGTTTGAACCTGGGGTTTGATGGGTAAAAGATTTTTTTAGTTTGGTTTGATTTGGTTTTGATCGGTTTTAACAAAGGAGTTTACAAATTAATTTCAAACCTACTGTTCTGCTCTAGTCCTAACAGGTTTCAACCAGATCAGTTTTATGATTTGGATTAAAAACCGGTTCAGCAACCTTTTCTTTCACTACTTATTACATATGTTGTAAAATGTTTGGATAGTCAAAATATTAACCAAAGCCAAGAAAGCTAAAGCACTAAAACTCTCAACTCAATAAGTTCAACAATGTATACGGAGTCCATATATTTAACAACTTCAAAAGGTTAACAAACTCAGCGATGTGAACATGTTCATTTGATTCTATAATGTCGTCCTTGAACAGTTGAATGTACATAGTGATATCACAAAATTGTCGGTAACATATTAATTTTGTTTTGGACGCATTCTAAATTTCTAATATACTCTTGAATTAACCTTATAACATGTAGACTGTAAACTTTGGACCATCTACTTTTAAAAAAGAAAACACCTATTGTACACTCGGATAATATTAGACCAAATGCTTGTTAGCCTGTCTTTCTAGCGTTCTACCTTAGATAGATTTTCACATCACATTTGATAAAAAAAAAATAAGAATATAATCTACAAAATAGTTTGAAACAAGTTAGAGATGTTCATTATGAATTTTACAGACATATGACAAAATTTTAACACACATGCATATAACAAGGTGTCTAATTAGTGTAATGGTGTGTTTAACTTTTTGGGTTTGAGACAGATTCAAAGTTGTTTTATCAGTGCTTATTGTCTCTGATTTTTAGCTTTAGTGCTTGAACTATAAAAAGTACGCTTTGTGGAAGGCAATATGAAGTATGAACAAACACTTAACACAAACAAACTATGTGCAAATATTAATAACTAGGCTAAAACTCTTGTATAACACAAGTTGAATAAATAAGAGATTTAATAGTTGATAATAAATATTTAAAAAAATATTAAAATAAATTGATCTTAAGTAAAATCAAGTTCTTAATTGATATTCACTGAGTGATAAATCTGTAATTGTGAAAATGAATTTAAAAAAAATATAGAAATAAAGCATAATACAAATAATTAAGAAAATTATTAAAATTTAAAATAAAATAATAAGCATATTACTTTAAATATAAAATATAAACAAGCAATTAGTTACAATTTAATTTATACATATTATTCAATAGTGAAATAGGAGTGGAAAAAAGAATGATAAACTCAAAATTATGATATATTTATATTATACTAATTATTAACTTTGTTTGTACATTAGAGTTGTACATTTTGCTTCAACTTTGATTTTCCAATGATGTTGAGTGTGGTCTCACCAGAGAACCCATTGCATCAGTTTTGTTGGGTATATGCTACTATCTGTATTATGTGGGGTTTTGTCTTAAATGTTTTAAGATGCAAACCTCTTTGTTCCATGATGATAAGGATCTGCATTCTGAGAGCATTTGTCCCCAATGTTGTTCATTGTTGTTCTCTCTTCTATTTGGCTTCTTTGATGATGATCCAAAATCATCTGAGAACCCATTATCGTCGTTCACTGTTGGTATCTCTACTATTTGGGGCGGAAGTACTAATTTTAGTTTTGTGATGATGACCGAGATTTATCTAAGAATCTATTACATTTGCTGTGAGACACATTATATCTGTGCTTGTTGGGTTTATGTTTGATTATTTTTTATCTGGTTGTTCGATTATGAGGATGAAAACCCGTTAGTATCTCTGTTATTTTGGGTTTTGTCTTGAACATTTGTTGTGAGACCCGTTAGTATCTCTTTTATCTGGCTGCGAAGCACGCAGGCTAAAAACTAGTAATGATTATTTTCACAATAGTGATATGCCTCAAATCATCATATGTATAAAGTTTGGTGGAATATAAGCTTTAAAAAAGTTATTGTTCAAGAAAAAAATATGGATATAATATTTTGTATTATTTTTTATCGATAAGAGTTCTGGGTTAAGTGGTCAAGTAATAAATCAAAGACTCTCAAAACATTTAGGTTTAGAGGTTTGATTTCAAATCACACAAAAGTAAAAAAGAATCGTCACCAACATAAATTTCATAAACTTTTAGTAACAACATCCATTGACATAGCCTAGTAACAAATGTGTATGTCACTTATTTATAAGGTGTTGGATCCATTACTTGAGGCATGGATTAGATTAGTTTGAAGTAACAATGATTAAATCAGGGTTCGTTTAAAAAAATGTATGGTGTAACATAATTTTTATTACTTTTTAAGTGGAGTAGATTAATTTGAAGTAACTTGGATTAGATTAATCAAGGTGTAACATAATTTTATTACTTTTTTTACGTGTAAATAAAAAAACACATATTTGTTATTCGCAATATGAGTGGAAATCCCTCAAATCAAATTTTGGTGACGATTAAACTTAGTCTATTAATCTAATTACCTATTTTAGGTAATTAAAAAGTTAGTTCAAAGTCAAGACGAGTACCGACTTTAAACAATAAAATTAATGTTGTTTGAATAGAAAGCTAGAGCATTGCATTGGAATTTAGTGATGCAAATAGTCATGCATTAAGGGTCGACACCATAAATAACTTTTATATAAAATTAATGAACAATATACATCTAGTTAATGGGATTTTCAACATGAGGGTTTGAATTTAAGGGCATGTGTATGATTATGAAATTATGATGTTGTTTCACACCCATAGAATAGGTTGGCTTTAAGAACTAACAAAGGTATGAATAAGACACATTCTATATCAATCACTTAGTATATAAAAGGTTGTTTGTTAACGAAATAATAATAATAATTGTGAATTGATTATAGGTTAGAACTTACAATACCAAAGGTGAATATCTAGATTAGAGAAAAATGAATATTATTGCATAAAAACAATGGTCGATGCATATTACTTTCATTCATTAACTTGTTTAATATTAGACATTGGAACAAGCTACCGCGTAGTTCTCATCTTTACAACTCTTAAGAATCACACAAGTACTTAGATGTTCCTCTATGTGACGAATGAAGCAGTAGTGTGTCGATAATCAGATGAAGTAGACAATTATAGCTATAACCTTTGATGTGAGTGAGATGAACTAAAGATTATCAACATGAAGATGACACTGAGGTAAAACCCTAATCAAGATGGAGATGAAGCGTACACACACAATCTATCCCCCCTTAAAGGTAAACCTACGCCTTCTTATAATATTTATGTATAGACTACTCGTATGACTTCAGTCCAACTAGCCTATCATCTTAGCCTATTAAACTTAACGTTTAGATCAAACAACTAGATGCGTGCCCGAGCCCATCAATCTGAAATAAAGAACAAACAAAAAAACTAAAATTAGATCAAAATTAAAAATAAAAAAAGACAACCAACATTTATAATTGATATTTTCTACACAAGTTCACTTCAATTCCACGCTACCATTGGATAGATATATCGATATAACACATTTCTTATAACTTCAATAATAATAAATTGATGGTTTAAAGTATAATTTTAGCATTTCACATTCTAGAAAGCCATAAACATATTTAACTCACCGTTAAAATTTTCTTTATCAACTATAAATTCACCCTCATCTATTTCTATGGATAACTTGAAATTACACATTTATCTAATTATTTGCTTCATCACAAAATTTCACTTAAAATTATTATTTTATTGTTTGATGTGGAATTATTATCAAAGAGAGGAAGGTTCTTGGAAGGCATAAGAAGGAAAAAGGACAACCAATGGAGATGATAAGTTAGGTGACTCTTTCAAAAAGAGATAGAGATACATACCTTCCCATGAAGCTTCCTACAAACACATTAATTCTCTTTTATTTTTCTTCTTTTGATTACAACCACAAGGAGAAGAAAATTTAAATCACAATAATGTTTGAAGTACATTTTAAATTAATACACCATTTTATTATTTAATATCACAAAAATATATGCTTGAAAGCATTTCTTTTAACTAAAACATTATATAAACCACACCTAGCAAGATACTTGGTGGGAAAAATAAAACTACATAATCAATATAAGGTTTTTAAGTCTCTCTAACTAGTTATTTTTACACTATATATCGAGTTCTATTACTATACCAATAGAAGAAAAAAATTATATATTCCATCAAAAGTAGTGTTTCAAAGCATTTGTCTCAAAACGATCCTGATTTAATAACTTTTTTGGAATTGATAGGCGGTTTAGGAACGAGAATGATACTCCTAAGTATTTTTTGAAACTTTTTGTACTTCTAATTAGTTCACTACCACTATAAGCTAACAAGTTATATAAAGTTTGTTTGCCATCAAAGCGAACATACTTGTCAAGTTCACTCTTCGTTTGCAGGGGAGCGAACAACTTAGAAGCGAACAACTTAAAAGTACAAGAAATTTCAAAAACTATAAATACGAGTCTCGTTACTAAACAACCTATAGTTCCATAAAATATTCTTGATATATGTATAACATTTAACTTTTCAAACTCTTGTTTATTTTAAATTTACCAAGAATTAAGTGAAAAACTATAGGTTCTAAAGTCCCAACCCAAAAGACAAGTTGTCTAGACAATTGACATCCTACTTCATAAACTTTCCATTCCTATATATAAATAACTTCATCAGTTATTCTTCCAATTAACCACCCAAAGACAAATGGAACACAAGTGCTACCAAGACTTGCTTCCAGTGATGGCTGAGAAGCTAGAGCTAACCACCTTCATGGAGGAGCTATACCGCGGTTTCAAGCTGCTGGCGGACGCGACTATAGGGCTGATCACGCCCGAGAGTTTGAGCAAGAACTCAAGGTTTCTTGGAATGGAAGGTGGCATGAGCAAGGAAGATGCACAAGGCATGGTGATGGAAGGAGACCTCGATGGCGATGGGTTCTTGAACGAAACCGAGTTTTGCATACTCATGGTGAGACTTAGTCCTGAGATGATGGAGGATGCACAAGTGTGGCTGGAGAAAGCCATTGAAGATGAGATCAACAAAGCTTCTACTTCATTGCCTGTTGATAAATGAATGAATGAGTTTATGCATGTTGATTGATAAATAACTAAGTTGTTTAATTCATATCTTTTTATTATCAATTAATATAAGATATCGATCAATTGTGATATTCGTATTTAGAACAGCTAACTTACACATCTTGTAATTCTAGTTATTATACTCTTAAATATATACTTATATTAGACTGAACCCTTAATGATCATTGGAAAATAAACATCTGATATCGTTGCAATATAACTGTAACTTATTTTTGGCTTTCTCGAAACTATTAATTCCAAGATCATGTTTCCGATCCGCTCTCTAAATGTAGGATTATTAGGGTACGAGTAACAATCATTTTATGTTTATTATTTGCTTAAAATGAGGATTTGTTAATCAAAATACAGTTTTTATCAGTTACAATCATCATCATCAAGTTAAGCTTAGGAACTAGTGTTCATGTCGAGGACCAATCATCATCAAGAACCTAGTTCCTATCCGCAGAAGTCAATTATCGATGGTAACTAAGTTCTTACCGACATAAGCCAATGGTACAAGTTAGCGGTAACTAATTACCAGAATTAACCGTCAAACTGAAATTGTTTCACGAAGAATTAAGTCGTTTAAATAAATTTTGTTAGCGATTTGCTGCCTATAAAACACAATCTTTGGTCTGTTTCATTAACATGATCACAAGTCACAACATGAACATACATACTAGTTTTCAATGTTTATGGATTATTCAATTGAGATTTCAAGCGACACATCGAAATAATCAAGTTTGAGTCCACTTGGCAACGGTTTTCGCGTGGTTGATAGGGTCTTGTTTTCCTTCGTGACCACTTTAAATCGTTGAGTATTCTCTTGTGTTGGTGGCTTGATTCAAGCTTCGAAACGACCAATTCAGTTTCAATGGTGGTGAAACAACCCACTATATGACATGTTATAACAATTCTTATGAGACATAAAATGAGGGAAAACTTTGTAAAAGCTTTAGATGCAAGTTATTGAGGTACATATGTATTGTCATATAAAAATGCTGCATACAAAATGAATGGCAAAAGAATTTAGCTAAAAATGATCAGCAGATAATCTACCTACCAGGTGATATAATGTTTACAGGGACTAAAAAGTGTATATTATCTTCACTATTCTTATTTTGTTAGAAACCGTTAAAAGACTTATAGTTGGTTTGAGAAGCTTTTAACTTTTAAGAGGCTATGAGAGAATGTTTAAGGGTACTTGACGCATTCATTTTCATTGTAATATTCTTTATAATCTTTTCTATTCTAATAAAAGCGTTAATTGTTTCTGATTAGTTTCTAATCATTTTTAAGTTTTCAATTCTTCATTATTAATTACTTTTTGGTGTTAGAGGTGAATCAATTTTAGATTCATCTTCAACAATTGGTATGAGAGTCAGATACAACTCGATTCAAAAAAGGCAAATTGTGTGTAATCGACTCAATTTAAAAAATAGGAGGAATTTTGATTTGGAGAAATCGACAGGAAGAATATTTTGCGGGGATGCTAGGGTCTGGTTCCTCACAGACAAGACCTTCATGACCTCTTCAAACCTTTGGTAGGGATATGTTAAAAAGAATCATGGAAAAAAATAACTTTAACATTGGATGTAAATGTAACACTATATAATGTCATATACAATATTATACAAAAGCTGTGTATAAAATTAATGAACAAAGAATTATTAACTAAAAGTCAGGAGATAATCTATCTACCTGCTGATGATTATACAAACCATAATGAAAATCGCCTATCAAACATTGACTGCAATTCAAAAACTCCTAGAAATAAGATGATTGATCATGAAGAACATTTAACTGACCGAGAATCCGAGCTGCCAAAGATTTTGTTCTGATGTTTCCCCTTTGGGTCAAGTCAACTAACGGCATCTGCGCCAAATTTCCATATTTTTGCTTGAATTCCAACAAACGGAATATTCTCTCCAACGCGTTTAATACTTTTTCCTGCAAACTCGAAGAAGCGCAGTTAAGTAATTTTATAATTGGATGAATAGCATTAGCTTCAGCAAGAACTTTGGACCCATATGGTAGTCTTTCAGCTTCAATTAAAGTCAACAATGCATCTAAGGCAGCTTCACAAACATTCAAATCAGAATCTCCCAAAAGTGTCACTAATGGTGAAACCGCATCAGCTTCCACTAAACAGAAAGACGTTTCAACCGAACAGATTCCTTGATGTACAGGACACCTTGAATCCAATTGAGGCGAGAAGCATTTGAATAATCCCCCCAAGGGTCTCCTGATTGGATGAGTTAACTCGAACGAATTTTTAGAAAGTTGACCAAGGGAAATGGATGCTTTTCTTTTGGTCAAACTTGTTCCTAGCTCTAACAACTGGACCAATAAGGGAATGACACCTGCCTCGGCTACTTTCTTCTGCGAACTCTGGTTTGTGGGGATGGTGAAATGACAAAGTGAACCAACTGTATTCTCTATTAACTGTTTCTTGTGGGGCCTGTTCTGCATTCCGTTACGAAGACATGAGGAAATAACAGGAAGTCCTTCTGCTTTTAGTAGTGACTCAGTGAGTTGAGATGACTGAGTCAGGTTTGAAAGCACACCCATTGCAGAAGCCATCTCCTCTCCATCAATCGGAGACTTTATTATTGTTATTAAAGTCTCTATTGATTGTAGCCCCATGCGGTCTATAATCTCTTTGTCATTACCATCTTCTGTTAAACAACAAAATAATTTAACCGCATTTGCTCTCACTTTCTGGTTTTCATTTTCACACAAGTGCACCAACGATTGTATGTTTTCTTGATTCTGAAAAATTATGCAAGAAATTAAAAATTCTACTAAACATCAAATGATAATTGCATAAGAAGGTAACCAGCTTTGATTTAGTTTCTATTTTAGGTAATTAATGCTTCAGGTCAAAAAAGACCATCAAAGTTTCAAAACTTTGAATATAAGGTAACCAAGTTTCAAATCATAAATGAGACCATATTTACCATTTAACCCGAAATCAAAGGTGGCACATGGTATTGGAAGGAAGAAGTTACCTGTCTCAACTTTGTTGTCACTGTAACAGCTAAAGGAGAGTGACACATGGCATAAAAAGAACGAAGTAAACATTCTTGCACCGAAGGTCTTGCACAACCAATGAAAGAAAAAAGGCTATCAATATCTCCATCAGATTCAAATAACACAACAGGTGGCTCATTGTAATTCTGTGACATGGTTGACATAGCAAGATGCATGAATATGGCTGCCAACTCATCTTGTAAACAGTGTGATGACGTGTGATTATACAGAAGATTGACCAATGAGTTGACTGAACCATTTCTTATGATTTGTATGCTGTTTTTTGGTAAGCTGGAGAGGTTTTTAAGAGCTTTTGCTGCTATTTCTTTCATTCTTGGGTTTCCTTGAGAGATCAGGTGAAGAAGTGACTCAAGTGCACCATTTTCAAATAAAGAAGATTTGTTGTGATCTGTTAAGTCCGTTTCCGCCAATGTTGTCACCATGAACATCTTCACTTCTTCTGATCCTGCCATCAAAACGGGTCATTTTTAGTATGGGTCAAAACAGACCATGCTAGGTAGGGTCGGCAGCTGACCCATGAACACTTGCTGCCCATTTTTTAATATAGTTTATAAATAGTTAATATCTTATGATTACAAAAGCATTATTGTGTTACAATAATTATATTTTTTTTGTCTCTATATTGATGTTATCTTTGACAAAACTTTTATAATAATAACTTCAGTATATGAATAAAATTGATTTAGAAGATTAAAGGTATAAAAATAGGCTTCGTTTTACACCCGCTTGAGATTAAGAAACACAGCAACAATCAAACCACTCAAAGAAAATGGGTCGAAACCACCACATGTAATAAATATGGTTATCTAACTAGCTAAAGGACTTTAACATGTAACTAGTTGTGCATTAACAAGAAATTTGACATTAAATCAGTATCTTATTGAGAGAAATAACCTGAAGATAGTCGATGGAGCAGGTGTGTAAAATAATTAGCTTTTGCCATCTGGATAACATTTTGATCAGAAAATGAAAGTCGGTCCAAAAGCTCATGTGCCCGGGTGGCAGCTTGACTGTCCTCACTGTTAGACATGGTCACTAAAAGTAGTATGCATCCCTGAACCATCCCAATGCAATTTTTTAACGTCTCATTTTGTGATAATTCCGATAATAGTTCAACTGCCACTTTTCCTTCAGAAATACGACGCCCAAGAGACCGAACTATAGATTCAATCACACCATTGACTTTTGCAATCCTATCCTACAATAAGCTTTGAGTATGAGTAAAATAAAATATAAAAAAGATACAAAGCACAAAAACTTTGGTCTAGTTTCAATTCCAGGTTACAAAAACTTTTGTTGGCCAGAAAACCCATCAAAGTATCAAAAGTTTGATTAAAGGTAGCCACGTTTCCAGGACCTTGAATTAGGGTAATCATATCCGGTAACCTGTCAAAATGATGACATGGCACCTTAAAACCAGTTATATGGGTCATAACCTTCAATCAAATGTGTTGAAACTTTGTTGTTTGCCTGTCCTAAGTGGTTACCCATAATATAAATTGATTAAAGTTGGTAACTGATGTTGCATTCAACCAATTAATAAACAATCAAAATGAAGTACAACTATTTTCTTTTGAAAACCATGAGGTTGCTTGACAAGGAAACTCAGGGGCCACATCAATACCCTGCTAACCAATGGAACCAGGTAAAACACAACTTGTGCCGGGCAGGTGGCCTTAAAGGCAAAAACCATTAGAAGACTGGATTCGAATATGATGTTGAGTGGTTGAAGCCACTAATTAGTAGTGGCAAACATTGTTGAGTAGTGGTTTACAACTCTTCCACTATTGATGGTTCAAAATCAATGTTGTAGTGTATAAATAGGCCTCTTGTATTTGTATCAAATCATCCCTCATAAGCATCTCAATAAACATTCCCTAGTTACCCAGTGGA
>BJCN01080706.1:0-22052 GCA_018326445.1 Flaveria brownii
AATTTTTAAGAGAACTTATAGATATAAAATGTGATACACTTTTAAAGATATTAAATTATATTAAAAAATTTAATTCTTTTCCAAATGCATTTATTGCATATAGAATTATTTTAACTATTCCTGTAACCGTTACTTCTGCAGAACAAAGTTTTTCTAAGTTAAAATTGATTAAAAATTATCTAAGATCTACAATGTCACAAGAAAGATAAAATGGTTTAGCTATTTTAGCGATTGAAAAAGAATTTCTAAAAAAAATTGATTATGACGAGTTTATTAAAGAATTTGCAACAAGTAAAGCTAGAAAAATAAATTTAATTTAAAAATATTTACTCAAATAAATAAAAACTTATTTCTTTAAGTAAGTTTATAGCATCATCAAAACATCAAAAAAAATTTTAACTCCGCCAATTATAAACTTTTTTAGTTTGTTATTGCCGGTCCCAAGCCCGGATAAAGGAGGAGGGTTTTTATAATAATGATTAAAAAAGCCTCAAATTTCAGTTTCGCTTTAGGCCTCCAAAACCATTGAGACGCCCCTGCTGAACGTCCTTGTGCATGTTTTTCCAATAAAAATTAAAAGATAGATGTTGGTACTTGCGTGTAATACCCGCGTGGCCCACCATGACAGAACAATGAAACTTGGTTAGAATTTGGGTACAAAGGCTATCATTTGAAGGAATGACTAACCGACCATGACAAAATAGGATTCTATCTCTAAGTTGGGAGTCCACAACAAGTTAAGGGTTATCTATGCACTGTTGCTGAATGTCACAACCTCAACATTCACGTGCGGGGTTTTATCGCGAGGCATGTGAACAAACCAGGATCCTAGTAATTAGTTACTCTAAACGACACTATATGTAACATTTAGAACAATTCAGACTTTAAAACTATAAAACATTTGCGAAAGTGTTTTGTAAATATTTCAAACCTAGAGTACTAAAAGTAAAATGCGCAAAACACGGGCCTAAACCATTGTACATAAGTATATGTAGAATCAAAAGTAAAATAATGTTTGAACAAAGTATGCTTGACACGTGCGTGCTCCTATAGGCAACTGCTAGTAACGACCTAAGAAAAGCATACTAAAAGTGTCAACACGACGGTTGGGGAGTTCAAGAGTTTGTAATCATCAAAAACAGTAGCGTTAGTAAAATATATACAAGTGCATTGAAATAGATAGCTATTCTAATTTCATTGGTAAAGTACAGTAGTGATTTCGTGATCGAAGCAGACTATGTTTGTCTGTTTGCCTCATGCCATAACATACCAGGTCGTGACGCTGTTAGTAATTTAGGATGATATTTCACCCGTTGACTTCCGGTCACACGAGTAGGGCTTGTCAGATCCAACAATACTACCTAAGATGTCCCACTAGATCCCTTAATTAACAATCCAAAAGTGTGAGGGCTTCCTATGGTATATCATACTATGTCTTACTAAACACATGTTATAATAGTAAAGCGTTTAAAATAAAGTATGCTTTCTCCCCCAAAAAGAGAATTAAGTTAAAGTGGGGCATTGAACTCACCTGATGCAAAAACAAATGATCGAAAAAGAAAACGATGAGTGGAAAGACAACCCTTCAAAGGTTACCTAGAACAAACAAGTAAATAAGTACGTGTACAAAGAAAGCTTAACAAACCTAGGTGCTCAATAAACACGTTGACCCAAAGTTTTAGAAAACAAGACCAATTTGACCTAGTTGACCCGTTTGACCCTTGCTGGCACGTTAATTTAAATCTTGTTTGATCAAGTATAGCTACTCATCATTCATGGTTATCATACAAGTTATTCATGTATGTCCCATCATCAACCTCATGTTTACCAAGATCATCATACTACCTTAGATTATCATACAACATATACAAATCTACAGAATTCCACAATTACATCTTCAACTAACACATCATACATCACCATGATCTATCATAATCCTAACAAAGTTTCATAATCACCTAACACCATCCGTTATCATGTACATTCCATAAGAGCCTAAACTTTTCCCAAGTTGTGCATCAAGTATTCCTACAACTCAAACAACACAATCTACCACCTTAGATATGATCAACAAGCATTCTAACATGATCCTAACATCATAAATATGCTCAATTAACAATATCCAATGGTCTACATAAATAAAGTTTTCTTGTTGGGAAAGTAACACCCAAAATCTATGTTTTCATCAATTTCAATCCCAAACTCATCAATAACATCCTAGTTTAGTTCATACCGATCATAACAACCCATTTAACATCCATAAATCATCAACACATGAATTTTGAAAATCAAAAGTTTCTAATTTGGGCAATATATGAACTATATGATCAAACTATGAAATTCTTCCATAAACATGATAACCCAACATCCATAACAATCATCTAGACATGACCAACATCATCAATTCATCATAATTCATCAATCTTATATCAAAAAGTTTCTACTTATATCAAGGTATGAATAACACATCAAATCCATGAATTTCTTGCATAATCCACATAAATTAACATTCATATAACATAACTAACATCATATCATCATCAAACAATCATTAATTTCAACTTTTCTTCATAATTTTTGAATTACGGTTCCCCAAGAACCAAAACCAAGAAAACTTGATAAATATTTACCTTTCAGTGTGTAAAGATAATGATTAACACTTGCTAATCACTTGTAACACTTGAATCCTAATCAAAATCGATTTATTCTTGTTGTTCTTGGTCAAAAATCGCAAAGTGAGGGAATTTTTTTGAGGTTTCGGCCAAATGGGGGTGGAAGGGGGCTAGGGTTTGATTTTTGTTAAACTTTACATAATTAGAATTACCCCTTTAATCCATCTTTTACAATGGTTTTAACATAAATTAACCTTTTAACACCTTTTAAATGGTTTTAACTTCCAAACTCATATATTATTATTCAACAATAATAATTATATAATTCAACTAATAATAAAACATATGAATCACACAGATATTACACGTTGTCACGTTATCAAGTAAAATTCTCAAATTATACTTAAAATCTATAAATCACATAACCATAAATTAATGAGCAACATTTTTAATTAAATTATTATCTAATAATCATTGTTAATTGTTATTAAGTCACCAACGTTTAACAGTAACTAGTGTATTCTCACGACACATGTATGCAAGACCTGACAGAACTAATGTAGTTTGGTAACGAATAATTACCAGATGACACATTATCCCCATGTTGAAAGAATTTTCGTCCTAAAAATTGCATTACATGGTTATGTTACATCACTGGTCTACTGCATTAACACAAGGAAATCTGGTGAGTTTTGGGTTAGTTGTCACATCATCCCCATATTGAAAGAAATTTCACCCTGAAATTTAACTAATACCTTCACTGGCTGTCGTCGTCATTTCAAACAGATGAGTATACTTAAGCTTCATTTGATCCTTACGTTCCCACATGACTTCCGGACCACGCCTTGAGTTCTAGCGAACCTTTACAATAGGAATCATGCTCTTCTTTAAGTTCTTGACTTCACGATCCATTACCTCATCCGAATCTTTAACAAAGCGTAATTGCTCATCTGTTTGCACTTCCTCGAGTGGTACGACCAAAGTTTCATCAGATAAACACTTTTTCAGATTTGAAATGTGAAATACATTGTGAACTCCACGTAACAAATCAGGTAAGTCTAATCAATACGCCACTGGACCTATTCTTTCTTGAATCTCAAATGGTCCAACGTGTCTCGGATTAAGCTTACCTTTATTGCCGAATCGAATCACACCTTTCCACTGTGAGACTTTTAGCAAAACTTTATCGACGACTTGAAACTCCAAAGGTTTATGTCGCTTGTCTGCATAGCTCTTCTGTCGGTCTCGCGCTGCAGCCATATGGTTCCATATTTGTACGATCTTCTAGGTAGCCTCATTCACCAATTCGGGGCTAGTCAGTTGACTATCACAAACTTCTGACCAACAAACTGGTGATCTACACTTTTGCCCATACAACACCTCAAATGGTGCTACCTTAATACTGGTGTGGTAACTATTTTTGTACGAAAACTCCACCAAAAGTAGATGAACTTCCCAATTATTCCCTAATCAATCACACAAGTGTGCAACATGTCCTCCCATTTTTGAATAGTGCGCTCGATTTGCTTATCGGTCTGCGGATGATTTGCAGTGCTTATATCCAGACACGTACCCAAAAATTTCTATAACGACTACTAGAAATGAGATGTAAAACGAGCATCACGATCAGAAATAATCGAGATCAATACACTATTTCTTGAAACTACCTCCTTAAGATAAAATCAAGTTAGCTTATCCATTTTATCACTTTCTTTGATCGCTAAGAAGTGAGCAGACTTAGTCAGTCGGTCTGCGATTATCCATATCATGTCACAACCACTAGAAGTCTTGGGTAACTTAGTAATAAAATTCATAAAAATCTGTTTCTATTTCCACAAAGGAATCTCAGGTTGTTGTAGTAACCTAGATGGCTTCTAATACTCTACTTTCACCTTAGAGCAGGTCAAACACTTGCTCACATACGTAGCTACACCCGCCTTCATATTAGGCCACCAATAGTCCGCATTCAAATCATGATACTTGTCAGAACCAGGGTGTATAAAATATTTAGACTTGTGTGCCTCACTTATAATCAAGTCTCGTAGATTTCCATAGGAAGGTACCCATAGTCTATCCATGAAGTAACGGATTCTATCGGCTTTCAACTCGAATTGCTTATCCATCCTGCATAATGATTTAGATTCAATATTCTCTGCTTTCAAAGCTTTAGTATTAGATTCCTTGATCTGTTCAGGCAATTGAGTGATAATAGTAAACTGTAAAGCTCCCACTCATCAGCGCTTAGCAGTTTCCCTTCTTCTTAAGGCGTCAGCAACAACATTTTCCTTTCTCGGGTGGTACTTAATAGCACAATCATGTCATTTAATAACTCTTCCCATCATCGTTGTCTTATATTAGCTCTTTTTGTTCAAAGATACGCTAAACACTCTTGTGATCGGTGTAAATAGTGCATTTGGTACCGTACAGGTAATGTCTCCAAATCTTCAAGGCGAAGGCTATTGCACCTAGTTCTAAACCGTGAGTAGTGTAGTCCTTTTCATGCACTTTCAGTTGTCTTGAGGCATAGGCTATTACCTTTTCATGTTGCATCAGAACACAACTAAGTCCTTGGATAGAAGCATCACAGTAAACCACAAAGTTATCACTCCCCTCCGGTAATGCTAATATCGGTGCGCTACAGAGTTTCTATTTCAATAACTAAAAAAGCGGCTTCTTGACTCTCACCCCAGTTATATGTTGTTCCTTTATGGGTCAAGGCTGTGAGAGGTTGAGCGATCTTAGAAACCCCCTCAATAAAATGTTGATAATATCCTGCCAGTCCTAGTATTTTCCGTATCTCACTAGGTGTCTTGGGAACTGACCAATTCTTTAGCACCTCACTCTTTAAAGGATCCACATGTATTCCTTTCTTGTTAACAATATGACCCAAGAATTGCACTTCAGGAATCCAGAAATCACACTTAGAAAGCTAAGCGTATAGTTGTTCCTTTCTAAGTAACTCCAAGATTAGACGTAAGTAATCCTTGTGTTCTTCCTTGGTCTTAGAATAGATCAATATATCATTGATAAACATGATAACAAACTGAATGAAGTAGGATTTGCATACATGATTCATGAGATCCATGAATACTACGGGTGCATTTGTCAACCCGAATGGCATGACCAAGCATTCATAGTGACCATAACGAGTAAGGAATGCAGTCTTCGCAATGTCTTCCTCTCAAACTCTCAGTTGATGGTAACCAGACCTCAGATCAATCTTAGAATAATAGCTTGATCCCTAAAGCTGATCAAACAAATTGTCTATATAAGGCAAAGGACATCTGTTCTTGATTGTAACCATGTTTAGTTCTCTGTAGTCGATAAATATTCAAAATGTGTCATCCTTTTTCTTAACAAGGAGAACATGTGCTCCCCACGATGATAAGCTCGGTTGAACAAACCCTTTATCCAATAGTTCTTGAAGTTGTGCAGATAGTTCCTATAGTTTGTTCGATGCTAACTGGTAAGGTGCTCTTGTAATTGGACCTGCTTTGGGAGTCAATTTGATCTAGAATTCTACTTGATGATGAGGTGGTAGTCCAGGCAGATCCTCTAGAAACACCTTTGAAAAGTCATGAACCACAGAATATACTCTATCTTCTTCTCCACTTGTTGCTTGTCAGTTACAAGGGCTAATATAGCTAAGCGACCCTTGCGTAGCCACTTCTGGGCCTTCATCAATGAGATGATGCCTATAACAACACCAATCTTCTCACCATTCATTAAAAGAATTTCTCCACAGGTGAGAGGAATATTGATGACCTTCTCATGACAAATGACCTCCGCCTGCTGCTCGGACAACCAATCCTTGCCTACAACCATATCGAAACTCCCAAGTGTAACAGGCATAAGATTGATATCGAAGGTATAACCAAAAAGTTCTATTTGTAACTATTAAGGATGTGTGTAATGATGATTTGCTTACCATCAGCTAATACTATGGTATACTTAGACTTCAACATAGAAGGCGTTTTACATAAGATACTACTAAACTTAGTGGAGATAAAACTTCTACTGGCTCTAGTGTTAAACAGTATAGTAGCAAAATGACCATTAACGGGAAATTTACCAGTAACAACAATAGGGATCATTTAGAGCCTCACCTAAACCCATAACAAAAGCTCTCCCCTTAGATCCTCCATCATTACCACCATTGTTGTCACTGTTGCCACCATTGTTGTTATTTCTACCATTCCTAGTGCCATTTCCATTTTTCTTTAGCTAAGGGCAATTTATCTTATAGTGTCCCTCCTTTTCACACTTAAAACAACCTTTTGGTGTTTCCTGGGATTGTTGTGGCTTCTTCATCAGCTCTCTACGACAATCCTTTGCCGCGTGTCCAGCCTTCCCACAATGCTAGCATCGAAAGTTGTCATACCTGCCAGTGTGGTGGTAGTTGCATCGACTGCACTTATGATACTTCTCTACGTATCTACTTTGTCCCTGATATGAAGAGAATGACTGGTCGAAACTACGGTTGTTAGCAAACCTCCTTTGTTCCTATTATTGTTGATGCTGCTGGGGTTAGTTGTTTGACGATGAGCCCTTATGGCCAGAGTTGTCCCACTTGCGCTTGTTGTCGGGATGCTTTCCACAACACCCCATTTGGGGTAGGTTTCCTTGTTCCACTACCTGGTCAATAAGCTTATGAGCTAGCCAGAGAGCCTGCTAGAAGTGGTGGGGTTTAAAGTAGTAACCATACTTTGTATTTCTGGCACCAACCCACATAGATAGAACTTGTTTCTCTTGATTGGCGGCGGGTTGATCATTCTAGGGCAAAGAGTCGCCAACTCATGAAACCTCGTAGTGTATGCCTCAATCTTAGATCCATTTATCTTCAATTGCCAGAACTCAGCTTCTAACTTCTAGACTTCTTCACGAGGACAATATCCCTCCGGATCCACTTCTGGTTCCTCCTCGGGTACCTCCTAAGGATCCTCAATTGGGGCCTCCTAAGGATCAATTTGGTTTTCCAACTTATGTATATGAAAGATAGCCTCATGAAGTTGATCACGCGTTTAGAGTAGCCATCAACTCAGCAACTTGTCCACGCAAATCCTGGATCTCTCCTGTCTGACCATCCTTGCGTCCTTGCATATCAAGCCATGAGTCTTCCATCTTCTCATACACTATACTATTGTGTTGTTGTCGCATGCCTAACCTTTTAAATTTCTCCTCGACTAATCATTGTAGTCGATCATGTGAGGCCACCAAAGTAGCGATAGCCCTATGAGGTGTGCGGGGTAGGGGGTATAATATGCGTCTCTAATCACACTAAGGTTCATAAATTAAACACACTCCTTTTCCAACATTCTAATTTGTGTAGTGCGATACCAATCCCAATTGTTAGAATTAGTAATGTCCTGCTTTATCATAGGCTTGCCCATGATGTACACATCAGATATAAATACGGGGGGTCTAGAACCATAACTCGTAGACGAAGGATGAACAATAGGAACCTCAGGTTCCTTTCCTGGTGCGTGTCAACAGTGGATGAATATGATGAGGATGACATACTACAGTTTATGTGATGTGTATGCCAATGAGTATACGGTAAAAGGATAAGCAATGAGTAACGAACAAACTATGTGCGGTTATAGACTAGTGTGTATGTAACCTAGTTCCCTATAACCAATGGCTCTGATACCAATCTGTCACACCCTTAAACTCCACGTGCAGGGTTTTACCGCGAGGCGTGTGAACAAACCAGGATCCCAGTCGGTCATTAGTTACTCAGAACGACACTATATGTAACATTTAGAACAATTCAGAGTTTAAAACTTTAAAACATTTGGAGAAGCGTTTTATAAATATTTCAAACCCAGAGTACTAAAAGTATATATTGAATCAAAAGTAAATCAATGTTTGAACAAAGTATGCTTGACACGTGCATGCTCCTATGGGTAGCTACTAGTAACAACCTGAGAAAAGCATACTAAAAGTGTCAACACAAAGGTTGGTGAGTTCAAGATTATGTTATCATCATAAATAGTAGCATTAGTAAAGTACAATAGTGATTTCATGATCGAAGCTGACTATGTTTGTTTGCTTGCCTCCTGCCATGACATATCAGGTCATGACGCTGTTAATAGTTTAGGACAGTATTGCACCCGTTGACTTGCGGTCACATGGGTGGGGCTTGTCAGACCCAGTAGTACTACGCAACATTTCCCGCTAGATTCCTTAATTAATGATCCAAGAAGTGTGAGGGCTTTCTATGGTATATCACACTATGTCTTACAAAACATATGTTATAATAGTAACGTGTTTATATAAAGTATTCTTTCTCCCCCAACAAGAGAAGTAAGTTAAAGTGCGGCATTGAACTCACCTGATGCAAAAACGAATGATCGAAAAAGCAAACGGTGAGTGGAAAGACAACCCTTCAAAGGTTACCTAGAACACACAAGTAAATAAGTACGTGTACACAGAAAGCTTAACAACCCAAGGTGCTTAATAAACACGTTGACCTAAGGTTTTAGAAAACAAGACCAATTTGACCTAGTTGACCAGTTTGACTTGTTGGTGACATGTTAATTTAAATCTCGTTTGGTCAAGTATAGCTACTCATCATTCATGGTTATCATTCAAGTTATTCACGTATGTCCCATCATCAATCTCATGTTTTACCAAGATCATCATACGACCTTAGATTATCATACAACATATACGAATCTATAGAATTCCATAATTATATCTTTAACTAACACATCATACATCACCATGATCAATCATAATCCCAACATAGTTCCATAATCACCTAACATTGTCCAATATCATGTATATTCCATAAGAGCCTAAATGTTTCCCAAGTTGTGCATTAAGTATTCCTACAACTCAAACAACACAATCTACCACCTTAAATGTCACCAACAAGCATTCTAACATGATCCTAACATCATAAACATGCTCAACTAACAATATCCAATGATTTAGACATGACCATCATCATCAATTCATCATAATTCATCAATCTCATATCAAAAAGTTTATACTTATAGCAAGGTATGACCAACACATCAAATCCATGAATTTCTTGCACAATCCACATAGATTAACATTCATATAACATAATTAACATCATATTATCATCAAACAAACATCAATTTCATCTTTTTTTCATAATTTTGGAATTAGGGTTCCTCAAGAACCAAAAACCATAAAAACTTGATAAATACTTTCCTTTAAGTGTGTAAAGATGATGATTAACACTTGCTAATCACTTGTAATGCTTGAATCCCAATCAAAATCGATTGATTCTCGTTGTTCTTGGTCAAAAATCGCAAAGAGAGGGGTTTTTGATGAAGTTTCCACTGAATAGGGGTAGAAGGGGGCTAGGGTTTGATTTTTGTTGAACTTTACTTAATTAGAATTACCCCTTTAATCCTTCTTTTACAACATTTTAGAAAAATTAACCTCATAACATCTTTTTAAATGGTTTTAACTTCCAACTCATATATTATTATTCAGCAATAATAATTATATATTTCAACTAATAATACAACACATGAATCACATAGATATTACATGTTATCACGTTATCAAGTAAAATTCTCAAATAATACTTAAAATCTATAAATCACATAACCAAAAACTAATAAGTAACATTATTACTTAAATTATTATCTGATAATCATTGTTACCTGTTATTAAGTCACCCACGTTCAACAACAACTAGTTTGTGCTCACGACATGTGTATGCAAGACCTAACGGAACTAACAGATTTGGTAACGGAAAATTACCAGATGTCACACTGAAAGTACAAGCAGTGGTAGAGCTTGAACCATAACATAACGGGGCAGGGGTGAAAATAAACAGTTTTAGTGGGTGAACTCTAAATATATTTAAAAAATCTACACTACAAAAGCCAAAAATTTACACTACCACACCATAAATTAACACTACTGATGAAAAATCCTCACTAAGCTTTGCCAATTGGTCCATGAGATATGGGTGTCTTTGATTGGTCGAGTGAATAGTTGCGATAAGTTAAGTTTGCTGAGTGGTTAAAGCAAACATGCAAGCATTGGGTACCCGAGATAAGGTGTTTCTTGCCCCGTTACGTTTTCTAGATCGATATACAATCTCAAAATCAAACCCAAGGAGTTTGTATAACCAATTATGTTGTTCAGGGGTTTGAATAACCTGATCTTGAATATTTTAAACGATCGTTGATCCATGATAATAGTAAAATGTCAACCTATTAGATAATGTAGCCATTTAGCCACTGCTTGGATGATGGCAAACATCTCTCGATGATAGACCGAGGCAACTTGCATGCGTGGACATATATTCTGGCTATAACAGGTTAACGGGTGTTTGTGTTTTGATAGAAAAGCTCCAACGCTACTTCTGGAGGCATTCGTCTCAATAGTGAATGGTTTTAAGAAATCTCGAAGCCTGAGAATAGGTGTGGAGCTTACGTGTGCTTTGAGGTTAGTAAAGGCGGTAGTTGCATTCTCATTACAGTGAAGCTAGTCTTTCTTAAGGTGATCCGATAATGGTTCGGCGATACAAGCAAAGTGTTTCATAAAATAATAGCATCTATCTTGGTCGGGTCAATGGCAACCCCATTGACATAAATAATATGTCCCAAGTAATTAATCATGGTTTGCCCAAACAAACATTTAGAATATATAGTGACTAAGTGATGATGCAATAGGATTTGAAGGACCTACTGCATATGAAACAAATGACTTTCCTATGTTTTGATATAAACCAAGAGGTCATAAAAAAGACAAGGACGAATGATCGATGATAGGGCCGAAAGATGTCATTCATAAAATGTTGAATAGTAGACGAGGCATTAATTAGCCTAAATGTAATGAAGAGAAATTCAGTGTTTGTTATGGGCCTAAAATGTAGTCTTGAAAATGTTATCCTCATGTACCCGAATCTGATGATATCCAGCACGTAAATCAAGTTTGAAAAAATACATGGCACTATGTAATTCATCAAACAACTCATCAATGGATGGAATCATAAAACGATCCAAAAGAGTAATAGCATTGAGAGCATGATAATACATGCAAATACGCCAAGTACCATCTTTTTAAGGACTAGTTACACCGAATAAGAGAAAGGGGTGGAACTGGGTCGAATAATACCTTGCTGTAGCATTTTTCCGACTAATTTCCCAATTTCCTGTTTTTAGAAATGTGAATAATGATATTGTTTAACTGAAATAGGAGAGTTGTTCGGTTGTAGCTGGATACAATGGTCATGAGCTCTAGTAGGGAGGAATAGTGGTGAGGGCTGAATAACAATAACAAAATGATTCAGAAGGTTAATCATATCAGGAGCATAATTAAACCAACCTTGTCGTTTCTGGTGTCAACAATTAAAAGTGAAATAGTTCATTAATAACATCAGTATGATCCAATTGACATAGATTATTATATTGTATGGGCTATAGAGTATTCTTAAGATCCTCTTTCCATAGAATGCATATATCTCCCAAGGGGAACTCAAATGTGGCAGCTCATAATCAATAATAACCGGACCTAGTGTTGATAAACAATATCATATTCATTCCTTGCAATCAAAGGACATAAAAATCAACCAAAATTGATTGTTTCTCGAATGATTAATTTTACTTGACGAGCAATGCCTGAGCATGGAAGGCGTTCTTCGTTACCTACTAGAACATAAAATGAGGCTATGCGAGTTTGAATAAAATAGTAGGTGCTACCTTTATCTAAGAGTACATGTACTGATTTGCTATGCGGGTTTTAACCAAATAGTAGGTACTACCTTTATCTAAGAGTACCTGTACTGATTTGCCCTGAAGAATGCTGGAAAAATGAAGCGTATTCTAGGAGCAGCCCTAAAGGGTGCATTTTAAGAGATGGTTGATTGTTTTTGCAGCTCTTCCAAGTGGAGTTTTGTAGATCCGCTTGTACGTTGGGTGGTTCTTTCTCATCGACCTCTTCCTCAAAATACAGTGGTTTCAGAGCAGACTTACATTTATAGTCCCAAGAATACTTTTCATCATATCGATAACACATCCCCGATGCTTTATTTTCACATCTAGTTGCATATGCAATAAGCTTTTTCATAAATTCTTCGGTTTAGAAATGGCACTCTAACTATAGCATACGAATCAGGTGCACGCAAAATATGACAATTATGTTCATATATGAAATACTCAATTGTGTCAGCTCGTCTTTTCACAACATATATAACTTCTTTTCACCATCGTACATCCAACTTAATACAAGTTCTAAATTCCTGTATCAAGTGTCAACTTTTAAATATCTGAGAAAATACCTTTCTTTTGGAAGAATAGCTTTAACAATGAGATTGCCAATCGACATCATTGCTTATTTTCTAGTTTGATCAGTTTGATTAACTAGAACTTGAGGCTGTGCTGAATGCTTAAGTCCTAATGATGATGATATTTCTCTTTCTTCCAATTGAAAATCATCATGCAAGCCTTTTATGCTATTACCAAAATATCTATATACTTAACATCTTTCGTAAGATTATCAAAATCTCCAAAGTCTTCATCAAATCCTTTTGGAAACTTTGTTGTTGAAATGAGTAAAATTCTTTCTCATATGACTCTTGAATTCTGGATCAATAGGATTAAAACTTCTGATTCATCTGGGCTTGGCGCAGAGATATTTTCAGTACCAAAATCACTAGAAGGTTCAACAATGTCTCCAATACATCCTCCTTGGTTATCATCACTGCCATCATCATCTTTATCTTCAACATCATCATTTTTATGAGCATCATCATCACTATCTCCATAATTAAGTTTATCAAGCTCATCATCTATTTCCATTTCAACTTATGTCACAATCACATTCTCACTAGACTCGACATTCTCTTGAACATCTTTAGCAAACTCAGTTATAACTATAGATTGATCAGTAGCTTTACCAACTTCTCTATCTTTCTAAAGTTCTGCACGGTCAAGATGAGCAATATTTATAGAAGATAATGCTCTTATTTGGTCTTCTATACCTTTTATTACCAAAAACATCTGTATAGTCAACATCTTCTATAAGATTATCAAAATCTCCAAATTCCTTATCAAATCACTTTCAAAACATTTATTATTGAAATGAGTATTATTCTTTCTCATATGGACTCTCTGATTCTAGATCAATAGGATTATAAGCTTTTGATTAATCTAGACTTGGCTCGGAGATATTTTTAGTACTAGAATCACTAGAAGGTTAAGCAATGTTTCTAATATCTCATCCTCGGTTATCACCACCATCATTATCATTATCATTATCATCTCTCTTTGATTTGTCACCATTATCATCATCATCAACATCATCATCATCATTATCATCATCAATCGTCATCATCTTCAGTATCATCATCATCATCTTTATCATCATCTTTAACATTATTATCATCATCATCATTATTTTCATCATCATCATCATTATTTTCATCATCATCATCATTATTTTCATCATCATCATCATTATTTTCATCATCATCATCATCACTATCTCCATAATCAACTTTATCAAAATCATCATCCATTCCTATTTCAACTTCTATCATAATCATGTTCTCACTAAACTTAAAAAATTCACTTGAACATCTTTAGCAAACTCGGTTATAACTATAGGTTGACCATTAGTTTTAGCAACTTCTCAGTCTTTATCAGGTTCTACACTTTCACGATGATCAGTAGTTCTGAAAGATGATGTTTTCTTCTAGTTTTCCAAGATTTGAACATTGTTATACATGAGCTACATCTCATTGTCCAATGTCTTGATTCTTACATCCTTTGATTAACTATCTAACTACAAAATCTCAATATACTTTGACATATCATACAACTCTTGTTCAAGAGAAGTCATTTGATGTTAAAGTGTAGACTGAATATCAACTAGATTATCTGTTGATGTACTTACACATTTTGAATGATCTTATGGGTTGTTGAGAAAATCATCTGGATTAATATTTTTAGTTTTAGTGGTATCTCTTGGTGGAGTAAAAAACTCTAAATCTAAATCATATAGAGTCTTAGTAACAATCACTTTTGTTGCTTCAATCACAGGTATTGTAATCATAGGAATTTGGATTGAACTTGATGTAACTATTAAATATGCCGAAGGAATCTCTTGATTGATAGATACAATACCACTATAATCCTTGGCGTTCTGAAAAAAATTCCCCTTCCTCAACATTTACCATGACCACTATAAAACTTCTTCTTTGCATTACTCTTTTACCACTAGAAGCTCATCATTTAAATATCATCCATAGAGAATAATCGGTTTAATTGTTACAACTTACCGATGATTCCATTACTATCTTCTATCCTTGTTGTCATGTTCAATCTCATTATGAGCTAAACTCTTATAATCATCCTAATTTGGTGAAATTTATGTACTCAGTGATGAACTAATAGAGTGATTAAATTATGTTAATGTTATGGTAATTTTGGGTAAACTTTTGATGGGTAACATCTACATTTGAACGGGGAATTATAAACTTACGATTTGTAATTATGAATGTTATACGAGGTTGAAAACAAATGAACTAACTTTAATTCATGCAACTAGTCTACATAATAAACTCACGGCCAATAAATTATACCACCTTAACTTTTTGATCATATGCGGATTTTTTTTACTTTGTCCAAGAAATCTGTAGTAATTTTTATGGTTAAAAAAACTTGAATAAATATTTTTCTAACATTAAGTTATGTTCTTAATCATATGTCAAAAGGATGCACAAACATTACCTACATCACTAGGTGCTCGGTCGTTATACCGTAAGTGACTCGATGTAACTTGCCTTGTTATTACAGAGCCAATTACGATAACTCTATGCTGGCTCATATTTATAAACATTAACATAATTACATTAACCTATATCTTTAACCACACCACACAATCCATCATAGTTACTAAAGTAAAACCTAGATTAGGATGATGGCCTTATTTCACTAAAATATCTTTAAAACTCTCTATCTTTATTTACATTTTATTTTTCTTAAATTATTGTTTTGAATAATTATAATTAAATATTTGGTAACCTTAAAGCAAAGTAATCATCTTCTCAAATCAAAGACCTAAACTGATAGTTGAATATTAAGTTTCTTGAGTAGAGTTAGTGTATATATAGATTGAGACTTTGTTCTTACCATTACTATATTACCCATAACAGGTACATTTGCTTTTTGTGTATCTAGTTTAGTATTAGTGAATATCATTTAAAATTGAATATGCATTCAACTCCTTTTTGAAACATATATACTTAAATTCTCACCAGATTATTGTAAGATCCATCTCACTCCATCTACCACGGATTGGATTAGTGTGAAGAAGAAAAAGCTATGGTTAATTTTTTAATTATTTAGCAATACTATACTCAAATTAAAAAAAAGAATAAAATACTTGTTTTTGCACCGTTATTTTTTATAAACATTTTAGCATAAAAAAATGTTATAGCCTTTTTAAAATAATGGGGGAAGCTGATTTAAAAGTTAACAACTATAATTATATAATTACAAATAACTAAGATAGTCAAACTCTATAAAGAACAAACTTACCCCTTAAACTTAATAAACTAAATGCAAATATACAATATTATTCTCATCAAATCTATTATAATATAGTGTGTCTTTATGTGAGTATTTTTGCTAATAACTTTGGTTGGACTTATGGGATAGAAGGCCAAACTACCCTCATATGAAAGTGGTATGATTGGATTTAACAAAAGAATTAATTGAGGTTAGTAAAAAGGAGAAATGTGTTAGAACTTTTTAAATAAAGAATTATTGATTCTTATATGTCTTATAATTTAAAGATGAAAACTACATAGTGATATAAAGACAAAAGACAGAATGAAAAGTATAATTTACCAGAGAAAATATCATCATGGCTTGACTAACCCAATATACATTTTATAGTCATCATAATGTCACATGATTATTTCTCTATTCTCTCTGTTTCTCATTATTTGCTTTTGGCATTTTTGTGGAAGGATTGCTTCCTCTCTTTCCTGTTCTCATTCTAAATTTTAGTCCAAATTAAATTCAAATTAATCAAGATTAAAGCAAATCTAAACTAAATAAAATTAATATTTAAAATAATATGTTTGAAGACAAATAAGAAGTAATTTTGGTAGTTTACTAAAATAATTAAAAAAACTCAAACTCAAACTCCCTTCTACAACCCAACTTTCTTCTTCCACTTTCATTGCTGTGGCAATATGCTCACCACCTTTTAAGTCACCACACAACTCTGTAGATTGACAAGAATGTCAAGAATACCTCACATACAAAATAAAGATGTATTTTCATTAATAATACAGAATATTAGAATTAGGTACTAAAAGAAAATCCAAATTTAATTATAAATACCAAGCATGCCATCAGTGAAAGTTAGACACTGAAATCTATTATTTATACCATACCACAACGATATTTGTAGTTATATAAACTTTTTGCAATATTATTTAGAAAAGGGGTTGCATTTTTATAGTGTCTTCTATGAATGACTAGTGCGAAGATTCATGAAAAAGTGATCATGGATGAAGTAATCTACACATTGTCATATTATATCCCAAAAGTAGGAAAAAACCAATATTTCATGATTATTTTGTTGAAAATAAAAAAAAAAATTAATTATACTTTTACTTATATAGAACATGTGCATTGTGTATGAAACACGTGACCCTACCGAGAGCCCGTGATGGTATCTAAATATGGACGGTCTAGATCAATCATAGTCATAATAATGAGATGGCTAACCCCATCCGCCTCTGCTAAACGTATCTATGTGAGAGGAATATAAATTTTTACGGCTGATAAAATAAGTATTATTATGTTTAACTACCTATATATTATACCTATAATTTTTTATATGTTTTTACGAATCAAGAATAATGGTATCTTGCTTCCTGATTTTAGTTATTTTTAGAAATGTAAAAAATAAATAATATGTGAAGATTAAGTATAGATTGGACTAACATTAGTAGTTTGTTTATTTTGTTTTAGTTGTAATAGGATCTTTGTTAGTTTGTTTTGTATATGTTATTTGTAGTTAGTTTGTGTTTTGTAGTAATTCGCACTGACCCAGCGAAAATACGAGCGAAACTATAGTTTCGCTTGTAGTCAACTGACTCAGGTCACCAGGCAAAATTGTGTTTCGCAGCCGGCTGAATTTAAGATGTGGTCAGGGTAGTTTCACTTTGTTTGTAATAGGATCTTTGTTAGTTTGTTTTATATATGTAATTTGTAGTTAGTTTGTGTCTTGTAGTATTCGCACTAACCCAGCGAAACTACGAGCGAAACTATAGCTAGGATACTATAGCTAGAATGCTAAGATTGGAGGAAGACCGTGGAACGGAAGTCGTGATGTCTGATTCTCAAGTGTTGGATGCTTTCAAAAGCATGGGCTATAAAGGGCATTCGTTTAGATCTAAGAAGGAGATCAAAAAATCACTTTTATTAAAGGAATGGAGATATATTTCTCACGTTTTCATTATGTGCCTGGATTACAGAAAAGATGGATCTGATGGGCTAAACATTCATTGGGCCAGGGCAATGGTTTTATTTTTCAAAGGCAAAAAGGCTAACATAGCCAAATTGATCTTTCAATGCATGATAGAGAATATCATGGCCCTAAAGAAAGATAAATGGTTGTTGTATCCAAGATTTGCACAGATGCTGATTGATGATCTTCTTTCGAACGTACCAAGACATGGAGAAATCAAGAGCCTGGCTCAGATGAACTCCAGAATCTTTGAAGATTGTGCAGCCGTAAGACATGATTTCAGTAGAAAGATTACATATCTGTGGGAAAACATGTATTCTGAAGAAAGATGGAGATACATCAGGAGACTTATTGAGACTGAGGAGAAGTATGTTGAAGAAAATAGAGAAAAGCAAGAAGAAACAATTAAAAAAAGGAAAAGATATGCGAAGGAGAAAGAGTATGACGAAGAAGAGATTGAAGAAGTGGCAGAGGAGGTAAGAGTGCAAAAAGAGAGGAGAAGTAAAAATGGGCAGAAGAGAGTGAACCAGCCAATATAGCTGAGAGAAGAACAAATCACAAGCAACAAACAATCTCAGAACAACCTGGTAGAAAAGATGCCAGATCTGAGCTGGGTCAGAACGTAATCAGAAATGTTAGTGCACCGGTGGCAAATGAGCTGAGTATGATGAAGAAAAAGTTAGTAAATCAAGAGATCAGGGAGAAGACAAAGGATGTGATCATTGAAGGTCTGAAGAAGATGGTGTTGGATCAACAGGATCTCATAAAAACATTGTTAAAATAAATGAATGAACTGAAAGCAGCAGCCGGCCTGCCAAATCAAAGAACCGAAGCTGAGCTAAATGATCTTACTCATACATCAATATATGAATCCCTTAATGTTGGAGTATCAGCAATGGCAGGAGAGGGCCCGAGTGGAGCTGCAGATACAAGGTTTGATGTTGGTACAAGTGGAGCTGGTGCAGGTGATGTGGGTGAAGGTGCTGGAACTAGTGGTGTTGAGAAGGAGGTGATTGAAGAAGAGATTGAAATTACTTAGGCGAGATTTGAAGATTTTTGATATAGAGAAAGATTTAACCGAAGAGGAAGTGGTTATAGAAGAATGGGTTAGAGAAAAAAAGCAAGAACCTGAGATAACACTAGTTGATGAAGAGGAAGAGATTGATGAACAACTAGTTGATTACAGCTCAGAGCCAGAATATTATGAAGTTGATGAGAGTCCAGTGACATATGTGGCTCAGATAGGCATGACCGAAACAGATATCATTAAGATAAATCAACATGACTGGGTTTTCAAGGAGAAGGAGCCAGAGGAGCTCACACCCTTCTTCCAAAACATAAAAGAGCTAATCAGAAAGGAATCTGACAAGAATATCTTAAGTTGGAAGTTCAACCCAGACCTAAAAATGTGCATGATCAAAAGAAGAGGAGGAGAAATTTCATACCTGCATAAAAGAAAAGCTTTTAAAACTCCACCCAGGTGGGATGTAAGAAGGTTAGCATAGATTCCCCTTCTAGGTGCTGAGAAGAGCCATGCTTTTAGAGAAAGAGATAAAGAAAGGTTTATCAGATAACTTTGATACATTTGGATATATGAAAACTGAGAGAAGGAGGTCGAAGAAAGATCTGGATTGGGCCACCGACAAAGGCAAGATTGTGCTGAGATTAAAGCCAGCTAAAACAATGATTAGAGTGGAAGTGCCCAATCCACTTCCCCTGAGGCTGCAAGCATTTGAAAAGTGGTTTTATGATAACAATACAGGGGAAGCATTGATCAGAGTGAAAGGAGGATTCGAGAAAAACTTTTCGATCCAATGGAAGTTTTCTCTTTTTGCGATGAGGACTTGGTGATCTTGTGTGAGAATCGTATTAAGGTGGGGGCTGGAGCTGAAACAATGGAAGAGGCTAGTCTCTTTTTGATGGTAGCCAACAAAGCCCGAGCGATTAGAGCTAAGGTCAGGGAGCTCACAAGGAAAGTAATTCAAGCTGACGAAGTTAGGATGGATGTGCAGGATTTAACAAAGCAGTTAACATAAACAAGTGCACAAGTGGAAGAGGATAGTCAAGCTGGAGCTAAAAAAACAAACTAAGAAAGCTACTCAAAAGGATGTTGTTGATGTTCAAGAAGAGGTTGCAGCTGAACAAGAAGCAACATAGATGGACAAGGAGGATGAAGCTCAAGTAGAAGACCAGGCTGGAGCTAAAGAGGAAAATCAAGCTGAAGCCGGTGAGGTCCAACATATGGGGAGTATTGAAGATCAAGTATAGGTTCGACTCACCTTAGTAGTTAGTTTATTTTTCTTTGTTTGTAATAGGGTCTTTGTTAGTTTGTTTGATATATGTAAATTGTAGTTACTTTGTGTTTTGTAGTAATTCGCACCGATCCAGCGAAACAACAAGCAAAACTATAGTTTCGCTCGTAGTCAGCTGACTCAGGTCACCCGGCGAAACTATGTTTCGTAGCCGGGTGAATCTAAGCTGCGGTTAGGGCAGTTTTGCTGTCCAGTGAAACTGCCAGCGAATCTAGACACTGCCTATATATTTTAATGATCAAACTTTTTATGCAAGTTTTGCACCACCCTAATAAGAGAATATTTGTTTTGCATTACTGTTCTAAGTGTATTTATGGCTGGAATCATCATTTATATTATCATTGAACCTAGTTCATTTTGTTTTAATTGAAGTTTGGATAAAATGGTTATATTTTGAAACTCTTTCTCTAGATTGTTGTTTAGATAATCACTTTAATGGATTTTGATTGTGTTTTATTATCGTTAGCACTGTTTTTGGATCATTGATGGACCAACAATATGTTTTTTGTTAATCAGAAATGAAGTTATGAGTTTAGATTAGTGTTTCTCTCCTTGATGTATCCATATGAGAGAAATATAAATTTCTAGTGAATATTAATATATTTTATTTTGTAAGATAGGGGTACGTTTAAGGCATCTAGTTCATCTTCTCACACTCTTGATGTAGTGCAGTTAGATTGGTGATTCTCACCTTGATGTTAAGTGTTCAAATTTCGGTTATAACAAAATGCTGCGTATACAATTGCGACATGCTTACTTGTATCTACGTTTCGATAAAAATTTCATTCAAAACAGAGTTGTACGTCATATATAATCCAAATTGTATATGCTTATTTTTATCAATGTTAATAATTTAACTGTTTGGTTTTTTCATTTGTGATGTGCTTATATTTGTTTTAACATCCCGATGTTAATGTTTCGATCGTTTGCATATAGCAAACTAATAATGCATGGGGTACAACCTAGATGAAGGAAATTTAATTGAGTTAATTATGCGGATGTTCCCTTGGATTGTTGGTATTCAATCTTTGATCCAAAAATTTAAAACTACAACTATAGTCTTTAATAATTGTAAAATTTTTCCCAAATCAGTTATCAAATGAAAGACATCGTCTACCTCTTGCCTGCAACGACTACCACTACTGTTAAACGAAGACATTGTAAATTAATACAAAGAACAACAACAACAATATAAATGTCATTTTAAAATTTTAACATCAATAGTTCATGTTAATTGTTGATATGAACCACTTGATCATGACAGTAATTTTAAAAAACATATGTAATGTGATTATTTCACAAGTACCATCTAGTGTAATTAACTCTATGTAATTTTTTATTAATTTAGATTAAGGTCACTTGGTAGATTTTTTCACCTCCTCAAGTTTAGTTAAATCTATATTATGTATACCTTATACTTATCTAATTGTACTTTTAACCCACAATTTTTTAGTTTTTTTCTACTTTTGTAAATTTTGGAGTCTTTTTTTTAATTCTTAATATATCAATGGGACATGTTTATTTTTATTTATATTTGAGTAAATCACACGGACAGTCCTTGTGTTATATACGTGTTGCAACTTTAGTTCTCACTTTAAATAAATTACAAATGTGGGCCTGAACTTGCATGGTTTGTAAACCGGCG
>BJCN01080755.1:0-12911 GCA_018326445.1 Flaveria brownii
CGATTGAGACATAAGATTGGCTCAATCGCACGATTGAACCATTAGTCGTGCGTATGAACCAATCGTGTGATTCAGTCGCATGACTGAACCATACGAATGGTTCAGTCGCACGATTGACAAACCCTAACCTATAAATACTACTTAATTCATGAAAAAACGGAAGAATTCAAATACCAATGCACATAATCGTACCCTAGTCGTCCAAAGACTCAAGAAAACCTGTTCCAACTTCATACTTCATTTCTGATCAATTCTTGTTCATTCTTAGCGTTTGTTTCATCGTAAGGATTGATCAAATTGTCGTTCTCACTGATTGGATCGCCAATCAAATAGGATTCCGCACTATTTGAGTTGGTATACACGCAGAATCAGTTAGTACTCCGTATGTACACGGTCCTAACATTATCTATATGAGAGATCGTGAGAAATACAGTAAGATCAATCTCATGAATGAAATGCAGAATGAATCACACGCAGATAACATATTGAATGAGAATTATGAGATCAAGAATAAGCACTAATAAAATGTAAATAACTTCAATATATTTCACTTAGATAACTTTTATTTCAAGTGTTCTAACAATTAAACATCAAAATATATATTTATACTAAATCAAAAAGTTCTCGTGTGAGAACTAACTTCTTGCATAAAATCAAGGATAGTCTTCAAAACCTTATTCTGATTTCTCGAGCCTCTAGGTTTAATTCCTACACTATAGAATTTTCTCATGGATTGGGATATTAGACAAATTAATATAAAAATGTTTTATTTCATGTCCTTTATAATTTTATTGACTTACCCATACATATCATTGGTGTCGTTTGAATAAAGGCTCTTTATGGCCTAAAGTAACATCTTGAGCTAGGTTTTTCAAGCTATCTTTTCATTTATTATTTGTGTCTTTTCTTAGCCTACCTCTGAATTATTTCGAGGCAGAGTGTGTTTAATTTACTTAAAAAATCTCTTAATGGTTCACAAATCCTGTTAATAGGTAAGTTTTAAACATATACTAGTTTATTTAGATACTAGCTCTTATTTGGTCAAACCTTTTAATGGTACATGGTTGTCGAAATCCCGTTAATACATTACAGATACATCATTATTTGTTCACAACAAGGAGTCCGTTGCTTCCTATGTCTTGGTTCATGTGGATGACATTATTATTACGAGATGTACCTATGCTTCTGCTATGGATTTGATTAAGCATTTAAAGTCTGAGTTCATGCTTAAGATTTAGGTTCTCATTCTAATTTCTCAGGAATACACACTACTCTGTCTAATGATGTTCATCATTTTCCATAGTAGAGGTATTTGTATGATTTACTACAAAGTTCTAATCTCGGTAAGTGTCGGCCTTTATCTAGTCTGGTGTCTTCTGATGATAGTTGACTAGTTATATAAGTGTTTTATTCGATGATCCTCTTTAATATAGGAACATCATGGGGTATTACAATATCTTGTTTTTGCACGACCCAATATATCTATACGACCAACAAGGTTTTTTAGTATTTATGGAAATCTACTGATCATCATTAGGTCACTATTAAATATTTTTTTTGATATAGTGTAAGGGTATCATCTTGCATGGGTTAGTTATTCAAAGATTTGAGAGTTTAACTAGCATACTTATTCTAATGTTGATTGTGTTGGATACTCTAATGTTATATGATCCGTTATACGCTATTGTGTTTTGCTTAGACCTAGTTTTATTAGTTGAAGTTCCAAGAATCAATATATGGCTACTTAATCTAGTACAGATGCTGAGTATTGTGCTCTTGCTTGTACTTCTACAAAGAATCATTGGATTAAATTAGTCTTATAGATGTTACCTATTACTCTATCCACCTACTTTATGGTGTGGTAAAATTGGTGTCACCAGAAGTCAATCTGGTGTTTTATGAAACACCTTGAGATTGATCCACATTATATCCAGGGTATGGTTCTAGCTTAGTCTCTCAGTGTATTTATATTTACATACTACTACGTTTTGGCCGTTATGTACTGTAATGTTTATACTTAAAGGCTGATGCAATCAAAGAAACCAAAGAGCTTCTAGCATGCATGCATGAAGTGTAGAGTAGAGTCACTTCGAAAGATTTACACAAATCAAAGAAAATATTCTAACTATAAAATCTTCCAAAGACAAAGACCAAATCTTCTAAAGCCAAAGATGAAGTCTTCTGAAGCTTCAAAGACAAAGTCTTCTGAAGCCAAAAGACTGAAGACTAATTTTATCCAAAGACAGAGAAGACATGCTTTCTCTGATCACCTTTTTACAAAAGCTGACCAACTTTCCGCTGCCATTCTGAAGACTCACCAACTTGTATAAGTTGGTGAAAAGGTCCATGCTTTTATAAACTGTAGATTATGGTTTGGGCTCTGTAACTTTCTACTTTGTACCTTTTATCCTTTTAGTAATACATTAGGATGTGAGGTATGGTATGTCATAGTCACAAGTCAAAAGGCATTCTGTCTTTTGACTAAACATTGATCTTATTGTCTAGATTAGTGTTTCTAGTTGGCTTTCAAAGTATAGCCGGTTGTAGGATGTAGTATAAAGTATTCCAGGTTCTTGTATTTATCTTTTTGCTTTATAACACTTGTAATAGAACTTAAGAGTAAAATACAACATTCTTGAAAACATACTTATCTTGTTCTATTCTTGGTTTTGTCTCATTGCTTACTTGTGTTCTTAATCATTCACTTAAACCCGGTTCCCTATTTGATTTGTCAAGTATTCTAACACTCTTCTTATTGTGAGACTGATTGTATTGACCATCCCTTAAATGGTCCTGTAATTGGTATTAGAGCTTTATAGGACTTTGATTGTAAGATAATACCATCTTAAATCCTTTCAATTTCATAAATCACTTAACAACTCAAATAGAAAGTCTCATAAAGGCAGATATGAAACCGGTACTATGACAAAGTATCCACTTATCACTTCTGATGACTTTGATACTTGATGTCAAAGATTGGAAGGTTTTATGAAGTCTCAAGATAGTAGGATGTGGGGATCTGTTGTCTCAGGACCTCATGTACCATGCAGTTCTTCAGCTTCTGCTGGAGGTGGCATGATACCAAAGGAAGTGGCTGACTACTCCAAAGAAGATTGGAAGAAGATTGTTGTAGATCAGAAAGCCACGACCGCCCTCCAAACTGCTCTTCCAAACTATATTTACTGAGGCTTCAAGAAGTGAAATACTGCTAAGCAACTATGGGATGCATTGAAGCTGATGTATGAGGGGTTTACTGAAGCTAAAGAGAACAAGAAAGACCTTTTGAAGCAGCAGTTTGTGAACTTCACCTTTAAAACAGGTGAAACTATGACTCAACAATACTTCAGGGATGTTGAGATTGTGAATACTCTAATGGTTATTGGAGTAAATCTTGAGAATAGGGACATTGTGAGGAAGTTCATGTCCTCTCTTCCCAGACAATGGACACACTATTGTATGGTCATTAAGAGGACTGAAAACCTTAAGACCCGTACTCTCACTGAGTTTTATGGTATCCTCAGTGGATACCAGATGGAGATGAACATGCAAATTCCATCTGAAAAAACTCTAACAATCAACAGAGTTTTGCCCTTCATATGGTTGAAAGGGATTGCAGAGAACCATAACATCATCTCATCTGCTACCCTGATAACTCATAAAAGGGTCCTTTTATCACCTTTCCGGAGACACCAAGGGTGATCTATATCCAAGGAAGCCCATTCCAAGAGACAAGCTCATCACAAGCCCTTGTGTCTACTGATGAAAGCAGTGGCAACTTCCTCTTCACCCTTGAAGAATTGGACTGCATCTATCTAGATGATCTGGAGTACATGGAGATAGTTCAACAAATGGCTCTTCTCACTCATAGAGCCAAGAAGTCCTACAAGAGGACAGGGAGGAAGTTTCCTAGCAATGTATCCACTGGAAAGTTTAGGTTGGACAAAAGCAAGGTGAAGTGCTGCAACTATAACCAAATAGGATACTTTGCTAGGGAGTGCCACAACCCAGACCAAACTTCATTGATGGAGCTCCACATACTGAGAAGCCCAAGCAGCAAGCTGCTGTTGCTGTTAAAGAAGGATGCTTTGATTGGAGTTTCCAGGGTGAATATGCATCTCCAAACCAAGCACCGATGTCTGATCATGAAGAAGCCAAAGTATTGGAACATCTTTGTACCCCATAATGCATTGCTAAAGTTAACAAATACGGGTCCTATATTTTAGAGATAAGATATGATCTTGAGTCCTTAAACATACTAAAAGGTGATTTTAAAAAAATCTTAAAAAGATTACAAACTTACAATAGAAGATCAAGAGAAAACCATTTCAACTCTTATGCATGAAAACATTAACTATAGGACTCAAATCAAAGATATCATCACTTTGTTAACTAAATGCTAGACTGAGGTTGTGATCAGCAAAGCCATGGCAGAAAATTGTATTCTTGAATAAGAGACCTTCAAGGACATTGTATCCTCATCCTTGCATGCAAAAGTGTGTTATCAGAACAAGCAGGGACTGAGATCTACTAAGATAGCTCCTCCACATACTCTACTACTTGTAAGATCTTCAAGGTGTGAAACTTGTCAAGATGAGCTTCCCCTTATAGACCTCATTCAAGAAGAGGATGAAAAGGAGATAGTGAAGGATGGATCTGAGATGAGTGAAGAAGATCATCCTAAGAAGGGTCACTATTCTCCTGAGGAGAGGAAAGAACCAGGGATAACAAAGTCTAAGAGGAAGAACTTGATCAGAGCAGCTAAGAGAAGATCAAAGAAAGCTCAAGATATCAAGGCCACTTTTAACTCCAAGCAGAAGCAAGTCTTTATCTCTATAGGATTTGAAGTGGTAAAGGCTGAGGACTCAACTATGAACTCTAGTACCAGGAGCTCTAGTTCATGTCCAACTCATCCCTGTGAAGAAAAGAAGTCTAATCAGCTGTGTACAACTGCTACATAGCCTTAACCATCTAGCTCCAAGAGCAAGCCTCACCTTAAGAAGCTTGTTTCATCATCTGAGAAGATGAAGATGGAAATGAAAAGTGATCAAGCTCAGCCATCTACTCAAAGGAAGACTCTTAGAAGGAAGCCAGTTGATTGTATCATATGTGGTAGTACTTCTCATCTTGCTAAGGATTGCATCTACAATTCTAAAAGTACTATCCACATGACTAAGAAGAAGACTTCTGAGAAGAAGAAGAAGAAAGCTTCAGAAGGAAAATCTTTTCCTTTCGGAAGCTCCAAAGTGGAAATGAATATAAGTGAAAACTTGCCTTTGGAAGAAAATTTGGTCTCGGAAGAAAGGAATGCTTCCAAAGCACTGAAGTTTGCTGCAGTGAAGGCAAGATCTTCCGAAGGCATAGTCTCCAAAACTTCCAAAGTTCTTAAAACTTTCAAAGTGTTAAAGGTCAAGTCTAATCTTCCAAAGATGGTCTGGAAGATAAAGAAAGACCATGTGACTGAAAGTTCTTCATCAACAACTGTAAATGATCCTCAATGTCTAAACATAGGATCAATAACTGTTGCATTGTCTTCAGTCCACTTTAACAAGCCCAAGACCAATAATGCTTGGGTTTCCAAATGTAACTAACCATCTCTTTTTGTACAGGCATAGCTAAAGACTAAGAGGAATGTATGGATCGTTGATAGTGGGTGTTCCAGGCATATGACAGGAAATGGCTCCTTGCTTTAAGACTTTGAGAAGATTGATGAAGGACCAGTTGCTTTTGGAAGAGATACAAGTGGTTATAATACTAGAAGGGGATGGTCACAAATGGTAAGTTCATCATTAAAAAGGTAAACTTTAACAAGGAGCTTGGGTACAATTTACTGAGTGTATCCCAATTTTGTGATCAGAGACACAACATGCTCTTTATTGAGCATGAGTGCATTGTTCTTAAGCCCAGGGTAGTCATTCCTCAAGAGCATATTCTACTTAGAGCACCCCGGAAAGGGAACATGTACAAGATGGATTTGCAGAAAACATCCCCTTCAAGAAAAGTTTCTTGCTTTTTATCTAAAGCAAACAATGATAAGTCTTTCCTTTGACATAAAACAATATGCCATTTAAACTTTAAAAACATGAACAAATTAATTAAGAATGATTTGGTAAATAGAATGCCAAAGAAAGAGTTTACAAGTGATGATCACTGTGTGGCATGCCTGAAAGGGAAGCAACACAAGGTGCCTCACAAGCCAAAGGAAAAGAACTCCATTATACACCCCTACACTTATTACACATGGATCTATTTGGCCCCATAGTGTAATGAGTCTAGGAAGGACCTCATACTATGTGGTGATCATAGATGATTTCATAAGATTCACTTAGGTGTTCTTCCTTAGAACTAAGGATGAGACTCTAGAGATTTTGAAGAACTTTATTCTAAAAATTGAGAATCAATATGATCACAAGGTCAAGATCATAAGATGTGATCAAGGAACTAAATTCAAGAACTAAATCCTTGACACATTTTGTGATGAAAAAGGTATTACATGACAATATAGTGCTCCTAGGACTTCTCAGCAAAATGGTGTTGCTGAAAGGAGAAACATGACACTTATTGAAGCTACAAGAACCATGTTGTCTGCCTCTAAACTACCCACTACCTTTTGGCAAAGGCAGTCAACACTGCCTGCTATGTACAAAATAGAGTTTTGGTAGTTAAGACTTATGGTAAGACTCCTTATGAGCTGTGGCACAAAAGGAGATCTTTTATTGGTTTCCTAAGATCATTTGGATGTCCTTGCACCATCTTAAATACCAAAGATCAAGTAGCCAAATTTGTTGAGAAATTAGATGATGGACACTTCATCAAATACTCTTTTCAGGTTAAGGCCTATAGAGTATACAATCTCAGAACTAGAGTAATTGAAGAGTCAGCCAATTTGACCTTGAATTAGCACACTCCCAATGTGAAAGGTTCTAGTCCTGATTGGCTATTTGATATTGATTTAGTTATCAACTGTTTTAACAAATCTTGTGAGAATGTTTCAGGATCTACAAACAACTTATCAACAGGAGATCCTGATCCAAGATTTAAGCTGAGAAGACCAAACAAGAACACTTCTTCAGCTCCAATGGTAACTAATCCTGTAGATGGAGTTCCCATCAACATAACCATGACAAATTCAGTTGATACATCTGAGGTGTCTACAAATTCCAGCTTAGAGGCCCATAACTCAAATAAAGGAGCTTCAAATGAAGGAGGAACTAGTGGTGGTGATAGTGATCAAGAATTTCTTGATGCTAATAACTACTCCATGGAAGACAACATTAATTATATCACACACTCATTGGATAAAGCTTCTCTTGATAAGTGTGCTGATGTGGTGCGTGACACTTCATTTCTAGATCAAAACATCATAAATTTGGATCTGTCTAATCAAATTGCTGTGATTCCTCAACTCAGGATCCACAAGTCACACCCCACCATAAACATTATTAGAGATATTGACATAGGGGTGAGAGCAAGAAGACAAACCCATGACAAAAATGTTTGTCTATACTCTTGCTTCTTGTCCCAGATAGAGCAAAGAAAGTTGATGAGAATTTAAAGGATGGAAGTTGGATTGAAGCAATGCAGGAGGAGCTGCTTCAATTCAAAAGACAAAAGGTTTGGAACCTATGTCCTCTTCCTCTAGGGAAGTCCACCATAGGTACCAAAAGGGTGTTTAGGAACAAGAAGGATGATAAAGGACTTGTCATCAAGAACAAAGCTAGACTAGTTATTCAAGGGTACACACAAGAAAAAGGGATAGACTACACAGATGTTTTTACTCTAGTGGCAAGACTTAAAGCTGTTAGGATATTCCTTGCTTTTGCTGCATCCAAGGATTTCAAGGTCTACCAACTTGATGTCAAGTGTGCTTTTCTATACAGGGTGATTGATGAGAAAGTATATGTCAGACAACCACCTGGCTTTTGTAGACCCATATCATTCAGATTATGTCTGCAAGCTTGATAAAGCTCTTTATGGGCTACACCAAGCTCCAAGAAAGTAGAATGAGACGCTATCTTAGTATCTCTGTCAACATGGCTACAAGAGAGGTACTATAGATGGAACACTCTTCATCAAAGGAATATGGAATGACTTGATGATGATTCAAGTTTATGTAGATGATATTATCTTTAGATCTACTAATTCAAAGCTCTGCAAAGACTTTGAGAAGCTAATGAAGAATAGATCTGAAATAAATGCCATAGGGGAACTCAATTTCTTTTTAGGAATTAAAGTTAAGCAGGTGGACAATGGCATCTTTATAAGTTAGTCAAAGTATGTAGAAGACATACTTACAAGATTCAACATGACTGAATGTAAGGTTACAAAGACACCCATAGCAAGAAACCACTCCATTGGACCTGATCTTGAGGGGGAGTGTGCAGATGAACATCTCTATAGAGTTATGATTGGGTCTTTTATGTACCTCATATCCAGCAGGCCTGATATCATATCTGCCATATGCATTTGTGCAAGATATAAAGTCACCCCTAAGATGTCACATCTGGGTGTTGTCAAGAGAATTCTTAGATATCTTAAATGTGCACCAGAAATAGGCCTTTGGTATCCAAATAATTTTGACTTCCATCTGTATGCCTATACAGATAGTGAATATGGTGGCTGTAGTATGAATGCAAAGTCTACATCTGGGGGTTGTTAATTCCTTGGTGGAAGGATAGTCTCATAGCAATGCAAGAAACAATCCTGCATGTTTGCATCAACTACTGCAACTGAATACATTCTACTGCTAGCTGTTGTGCTCAAGTGCTTTAGATTCAGAATTAGATGCTGGACTATGGATTCAACTACAATAAAACTCCAATCAACATAGATAACAACAGTGCTATCTCTATCACAGAGAATCCTGTGCAACACTTAAGAACAAAACACATCAACATCAGGTGTCATTTAATTAGAGATAATTTTGAAAAGGAATTGATAAAACTAGTCAAAGTTAACACAAATGAATAATATGCTGATCTGTTCACAAAGGCTTTTGATGAATGGAGATTCAAATATCTTGTATTAGCAATTGGGATGATTAACTTTGAGTAGATATTCTAAAACTTAATTCAAGACTATTTCTAAAACATGTGTGTCCTAAGTTGTCTATATTATCACTGATATAAGCCCGGTTTACTTTGAAAGAAAAATTTTCAAATGATACTCCTAAGAATTTTGGAAATTTTAGACATATTTTCTCTCGGAATACATTATGTTGTCTTCTGAAGAACATTAAGTCTTCACCTCAAATAACTACTTATAGGAAATTTACTTTCAGAAGAAATTTCATATATCTTCCAAAGCTTAAATATGCTTCTACATATTTATATGTTTTGAAGGACAATTCTTTTCCAAAAGCAATTAAGACTTAAAAGACTTATTCTTATATGAATAAAAACTTCTAAGTATTATTCTCTTTCGAAATCAAATATGTCTTAGAAGTAAAAATACTCTTCTGAAGCAAATTTCCATAAAGCTCAGGAATATCTTAGCAAGTCAAATTGGCTCCGGAAGTTTTTATAAAACTTCTAAAGACCAATTACCTTCGTAAGATTTTTGACTTCCAAGAAACTATCTTTTTGGGCGCTTTTTTCAGAGGTGGGACCGACATCCGGATTTCAAAGTTTTTTCTTTTGCATTAACTTTATCTAGAATCCATTTCATATAAATATACACTCAACGGTTTCCTCTAATCTAAATTCACCCATAAACCGCCTTTGTTCTTATCTTTCTTCACCACAAAGCTATCTCATAAATGGTTAACCTTGATCGTAAAAACCAACCAGATTTTTCCATGAATTTACACAGGCAACACAATTAGGTTGTTCTGTTGAACTCTGAGAAAGATGCTGGTTTCTCAAAGGTTTGTCGATTCTTAACTCTATCCAACTACTTCACTTCCACTTTATGAAGATCAACTATTGGAATTCTAGAGGACCTGCCAAGAGGTCACCATGGATGGGGAGAAGCCACTATTTTCCGTAGTGCAGGGGAGGACAATCTTCATCACTCCAGCCTCCATAAACACTCATTTTAGTCTGGATGATGTTGAAGGTTACTTGTCCCTCCCAAAGTCTGCTATTAACAACTCCTTCAGGGAGATGGGCTATGAAGGTGATTACTCTGTAAGAACCTTCAGTGAAGAGAAGATCTCCTCAGTGGAAGTATCTCCTCCATGTAGTCATCCATTGTCTATCTAACAAGCATGGAGGATGGGACCAAATTCCTGAAGACCTTCCTTACATAGTCCATGGGATGGTTTAGGGATTCAAGTTTAGGTATTCTCAGTTTGTCTATATAAATTTACTTGCTAACTTGGACTTCTTACAATATTATATGTTCCTTAGATATGTCCAGCATATTCTTAACTATGAACTGGGCTCACAGTTAAGGGGAACATGTAATGTTCTAAAAATGGGACAGATGAAGCCTGACATCTTCAAGACTATAAGAAAGCCTTTATGGGCTTCTCAGGGGTAGAAAAAACCTTTGTTCCAAAAATATTAGAGCTCATTGCTCAAGGTGACAACCTAGTAGCACCAGCTAGTGTTGAATCCACATCTTCTACTTCTCAACCACCTAAACAGCCTCAAATAACCATCACCCATACAAGAAAATCCAAATGAACCCCTACATAAGCTACTCAGCTTGTGCATGCCCCCATATCCTCAACTATGCAGAAGGAAATGGACACTGGAGCTCCCACTTCTCTTGAGAAGCAAACCACTCCTATCTCAGCAAGGATCAGTGCTGAGGTTCCTCATGCCAGCCTGATGAGCTCACAACCCCAACATCCTTAATCCTTCACTTAGAGTCTCAAAACTCTAGTGAACACCCTTCAAGGCAAACTTACCATCCCCAGCCTCTAGACCTTAACCAACCATACCCAACCTAGAATTCTATGATGATGAAGATATAGGCTTAAGTGACTACCGTAAATATCTCTTCTCTACCCTTTCTCAATGAGAGATGAGTACTCATGCATCACCAATGTCTAGTCCACATCATCCACCCACTACTGAGGTGGATCTCCCTGAACAAGATCAGGAGGTCCATATGGAAGAGACTCTCACTTCAGCAAGTGACTACATCATTAAGACCTCTGCCATGGCAACTGAGCCCCTTGACACTTCAACTGAAGCTGTCATGGTGCAGGGGAAATCCAATAACCAAAAATATAGTATTGGTGATGAGGAAGAAGACTTTGATCCTATTCTCTTATCCCCCATGATTCTTCTGATGAAGATAAGGGGAATCTGAAATTATGGTGCAAAAACTAACTCAAACCTGCACCTATTTAGTCTTAAAGGTTACTCACCCAAAATCTCAAGTGACTACCTTATAAAGGAGGGCCAATGACCAGCAACTTGAGATCACCAATCTCAAGGGCAAGTTAGCTGAGAGACAACCCAGAAGGACTCAACCAAGTCTATGAGAACCTATGGATGTGGTGGATATAACCTCTAGCTCACCTATACAAGAGGTGATACTACCAAAAAGGGGGAGAAAGTCCTAGCAATCACAAAACCTGGGAGTTCTTCTCAGAGTATGGACATTAAAGATTCACCACCCTCATTTACAATTGTCGATACTCAGCAACCTCCTCAATTCCATATAAGATGTGGACTCACTCATACAAAGTTTGTTTGAGGAGGGTATACCAAGGGTTATGTCTACCCTACCCTATGATGATAAAAATGAAATACTAGGGTGGAGGTATGATGCTGACAGGAGAGCCCTGATATTACATAGACTTTAAGGGCAACAAGAGGTATTCAATTTTCAGACCCTGAAGTATTATGACAGTCTTCCTTTAGTCCACATGTCACTTGCTAATCCTAGTCAAAATAGGCAAGCTGACAGACTGGCTAAGAGGATTCAAGATAGGATTGTTGAAAAGTTCAGACATAGAAGAAGACAAAGGCTAACAGGCAATGTCATTGGTCAACTGGATGTTGAGGTGGACCCTAAGATTAAATTTAAAGGGGAATCCTTGACTGAAGGCCTAGTGATAGACCTTGTGAACCTTGTTACAGGAACTACTTCAACCTCCTCTACCATCAGTAAGGTACCAGCTAGGTGAAAGTGCTTTATAACCTCTCTCTGGCTAGAGCTTGAGTGCTAAACCAAGCAATAAAGGCCAAAGCTCTCTCCACCCTGAGTCACTAAGGCATGTGAGTGATAAAGGGAAAAGGAAGATGAATCCTGAGGGGATTGAGGAGAAGGAGAGAGAGATGAATATGAGCCTAATTTTAGAAGCACTAGCTAGTGTTGAACCCACACCTTCTGCTTCAAGACAACCCACATAGCCACAAATAACCATCACCTACTAATGAAAATCCAAACAAACCTATGCATAAGTTATTCAACTTGTGCAGGCCCCCATATCACCACCCATAAAGGAGGAAGTGGAAACTGGAGCTCACCCTTCCCCTAAGGAGCAAATCACTCCCATCTCTCCAATAATCAATCATGAAGTTCCTTTATGCTCAGACTGAAGAGCTCATAACCCAAGAAGCCTTAAGCCTTCAATCAGAGTCTTAAGACTATAGTGAAGAACCTTCAGAGGAAAACTACCATCCCCAACCTCTTGATCTAAACTAACCAATACCCAGCCTATAATTCTACGATGATGAAAATATGGCACTCAATGAGTATCATGAATCTCTCATCTTTCCCTAGTTAAAGAGAGATGAGTACTCCTATGTCCCTTATATCTAGCCCACTTCTGCAAGTGATTACATTATTAAGACCTCAACCATGGCAACTCAGCCTATTGATACTTCAACTGAAGATGTCAGTGAGCAGGGGAAATCTAGCAGCCAAGAACAAAAGTCTAGTAAAGAGGAAGAAGATTTAGGTCTATTTATCTTTTCCCTCAGTGATTCTTCTACTGAAGATGAGGGGAACGT
>BJCN01080784.1:257-12959 GCA_018326445.1 Flaveria brownii
ACGTTATGTAAGTGATTGTTGTGTGGCTATCTCTGCCTTGAAGATAGGCCGGTGTGTTTTAATGAATTTTGCCTTAAAAAAAAACTACAAATGAATTACTAATTGCGATTTATTACTTTTAAGTAGTTAAGATAATATTACAAACTTCAAGTACATATCACAAGGGCAAAACCGTAATATCACTAATTTTTAAATACAGTTCCAAGCGGGTGCTAACTAGCCACCTCAGCAATAGAGCCACCCAACCCATATACAAATTCAATTCAATTCATTTAATATATGATTTTAAAACTTTGATTTTAATATTATAATTTTAAAATCCAGATTTTCATCATTCCCCTTTAGTTTTAAAAAAGAGAAGTTAAAAGTTAAAACTGTCGCCCTTGAAATGTTTGACCAAACTGCCAATTAGATGGCGCCACGTTGTCGCTAGTGACGGTTCTTCCGTCACTGGTTGTGACTTGAAAAGAGAGACTTTGACCATTAAGGTAAGAGTTGCTTTGCCAGTTTTGCCCCCAGTTTCTTGACATAGGTTGCCACCCTGTTTTTGACCCTTTGATCGAAACTGCATGGACATCCCCCGCGCCTCCGACATTAGTGATCAAGACCAAGTTGAAGTACGAATGACCATTTATCGTAAACCTCACACCTCCTTTTTTAACACAAGGCACCCTGTTTAAATATCATGTTATGTCATGTCATGTCATGTTATTTTTTATGTTTTAAGCGCGTAAATCAAGTACATACCTTTGGTAGGAAACCGGTACAATCCCAGCGCGATACTGTGCAATTTTCAAGAAAGCGGGCTCAGCCAAATCAAAATGTTGAAGAGGAGGGTTGCACCACCCGCCATTATCATTAGACAAGCCAGGGTTAGGTGGACAAAAATTGGTCGCGGTGACGATGATTGAACCAGGCAAGCACCATTTAGGGTCGTCATTGCATCTCATCTCGTAACAAGCCCCACAACTTAAGCCATTGTTAAAAAGAGCAGTACTCAATGCAGCAGTGTTGGTACCATATCCTTGGCTATACAAATTTCCATATCCGCAAGCACCACCTGAACGAAAAAACAAGAGAATATCATTTAAAACATGTATTTATTTAGGACGTATGTTTAATACAAAAGTAAAGTTAATTAAAGAATCATAAGAATCACATAATACACTTATACATAGTTCTTGACAGACATGATAAAGATATACACTACACGACTCTTTATTCATTTATATATGTTGAAAAACATATGTTTTTAAATATATATTTACCCATTGTTCCGGTGGCATCTCCGCCACCATAAAAGGTGGCATGGGCAGCTTCCCAACCTCCATAGACAACATTGAAGGAGCATACAAATAGAGAAACAATGGTGAGGGTTGCAAAGGCCATTGAAAAGATGGGAATTGAAGAAGTTGGTAGATTAATGTGGAGAAGTGGAGTAAACCAAACACTTATTATATAGGGGAAGTTAAAGACATATATGCTAAACATTTTGGGACCATATATTTAATTTATAAAAGAATTGAATATATATCAATTTTGTATGTACATTAACAACCTTTAGAATTAAAAATTAGGCAGCAACAGATAAATACATATAGTAATTAGTTATTACATTTATATTTTGATTTTAGTGGTTACATATATACTTGCATTGGTGTGTGTATTTAATATATTTATGACTTAATTTTGTAAGATAGATGTATCCAAGTTGAACATGCGGTTGTTCCAATGGAACCAACAAATTGATGCCCCACAATCACATGCAAAATTTTCACTTGTTTTTCTCATGTTGACGACAACTTAAAATATAAATAATATATACATGAATCGTTTAATGCAAAATTAAATTAATTAGAGAACTATGAGTTTAAAAAAGTGTATAATGCTCTTATTTAATGATTTAATTATGATATATAAGGGAGTATATAACCACCTCCACACTCTCTTAATTTTCTCTCATTTTAATCAGTACACTTATATGCATATATCTGTTTTTTACTTAAAATTTGGTTATGTGTTAACGAGTTTCTAAAAAGATATGTGTTATTATCAAAGGTTCCTTCATGTGTGGCTATATGACAAAAGACCAAGATATACACGATCTTATATATGTTGCATATCATGCATTTTTAGACATTTTTTGGATTTAGTCTTGGTTTCATTTAAATAGCGCATCGAGTAAATCTTTTCAATTATATAATTTTTAGATATATAGCTTAATTTTGATATGCCTTTATATTATATAGATTAACATAATATATAGGAAATGAAAAAAATAATAGTTAAAATAGAGACTAATATGATTGCAAAATAACAAGTTTTATGTTAATTACTACGTCATAGAAGAGGTTAAACAAAAGAGTGATAATATCAAACTTAAATTTTATACTCATGTATATCTAAATCGAATAATAAGTGTCAAACCTTCTAACAATAACTTGTTGATTTATTGCACAATATGATTGATTTATTACGTATACAAATTAGATGATTACTTAAAATCTCAATCGCATACTTCATATAAACTTTATAAAAGTTTTATATGTATGAACCAAACATTCTTCGTATACAGGTCAACTGTTGTATGTTTAAATCATGTAAAGTATAATGCGATTGATTTAAAAAACGTAATAAATTTAGAGTAAATAGTCTGCTAGACGGTAAAAAAAATATATTGGTGGCATGAAAATTGACTAAGATGTGACGTAATAATATTAATAATAATATAAAATAGTATATATTATTCGTGATATATGGCTTCAATTGCGCCGCATTATTTCAATATTTTAAGAAAAACGTGCAAATGTCCATCATTTTTATTGAATATTTGGGGTTGCAGTTGAAAATTGCATGCTAAAGAATCAAAGATGGAGACTGAACAAGAGGAATTTCACAAAAAGATAACATAAAATAAAAGATTGGATGAATGGATATAGAGATGATACCTTCTATAAGAACTAATAATATATTAAGAATCAAAAAAAAATCTTGTAATGTATAAATACGTAACGTATAAAAAAATACTCTAGAAGTAATGAGAGAAAGAAATAGAGGTGGACATGAACATCTTCACATAAGATTGTTCACATGCCAAGCCGAGAATACGATTTGTTATATATTACATAATTTGTAATTTTATTTATAGCATGCATGGAATACTGTGTATATATAAACGAAAAAAAATTTGTTATCTATTTCTTAAAAAATAAAAAAGATTATCCTTTAACGTACATGTTAGCCTTTAAATATCGTTTAATTAAAGTGATTTTGAGGTTACGTGTGTGTTGATTATATTATTGAATGATTGTGTTAACCTCTTGTGCAAAATTCAATGATCAGGAAGATTAGCTTATAATTTTTGTTGATTAGATGAGTGATTGTCATAAATAAAGTGGCCTACCACGTTACTAGCACATGCAAGTTCCTGATATTGTGGCTATATTTGTTCAATGAAAATTTAATATCTCGCTGACTATCATTTATCAACTATTTTTATGTTGATAGATGCACAAATAAATGATCGATAAATGGGTCGAGTTGACAAGTTGATGGATAAAATTGATAAACTTAAACAATAACTCATTTATCTAAACATGTTAACGAATTCATAAGAATTAAAATAAACGGCTGAATATTTTTTATTATTATTTAATTTCTTAAGCACTTAGTGGTGAACCCACACGCCACGATGAGGGGTACGGTGTTAAAATTTGTAAGGATTGGTTATGACGACTTGTACGTTAGTATCTATCTCTTGATAGATAATATCCTTGAAACGCTGATAAAAATTAGTACATCGAAATGGCAAATTCAAAATTTTAAAACTTCAAATTTTCAATGTTGTAATTAAGTAGATTGCAAGTTTATAAAATGAGAAGAGAAAATCACGTACAAAACCCATGGAGTACGTGGCTTCAATGACTTAATGTGTGGGTTTGAATAAGATTCATATCGAAACGTAAATAAAAATAAATATATCATATGATTTGAATAATATTTACAATGAAACGTAGTTGCAATATTTTGTTTTGAAAACAAACTGTAAAATATTAAAACCTTAAACCAGTTTTAATAGCTTGTAAATTTTTGCTTCTATATATAGCATGTTTTATAAGGCACAAGTCCATAATGAATTAAATTTACACCGAAACATTGATCAAAATAAACAAATTGTAATGGTATTTCTGAATGTTATAAATATCATATTTTATAAGTTATAGTAAGGAAAAAAATGTACGTGGCAATATGTTAAATTTTGGTTCAAATGTAAAAGCATTAGATATGAAGGATAAGTCTAGTAATTACGTTGAGGGCTCCATATTCTAACTTTAAAAGATCACTTATATATAATAGTTTGTGCTATCTGCTTTTAATATTTGTAACTTATGATTTAATGTTGTGAACTTGTGAATAGTAAAATGTGAGTAACCACCGACAACCAATATATATACATCATGTTCCTTGTGAGATGCTTGTATATAAAACAACATATAGTAAGTAATCATGAATTGAACAAAGGTATATAATGGTTCGAGTGGATATTAACAAATCTATCTTACATCCACTTCTTTATGTTTAATTGTAAGTTTGCGTTCACAAGAATCATGTTATTAGGTTTTGTAGCGATCACTAATTCAATATTATAACTAGTTGTTTTTTGTAAAATTAAAAAAAGTGAAGTTCAAATGGCCCATTTGACTTGAATTGTTGTGGGAAACAAGAAGCAATAGCCATTAAAGGTAGGTTTTAACATGACCTTTGTTGCATATTAGCCACAAAAGCACAGACACAAACAGCCCCACATGAACTTTCAATGAAGGTGCAACCTTCACATCACTGTTGGGTTGCCATGTGCATTTAAATGGTATGTTTTGGTTCACCCTCTATGGACCATGTCCTGTGACTCAAGTAACATAGGCATATGTTACCATCGCGTAATATATGGCAAGTGCGATAATGTTTTTATGTATCTTACCATCGCGTAGTTGAGCTTGTTGCTCCATAATCAATGTTTGAAGTATTTAATCAAGAACAATCCTTAATCACGTCAAAATTATGAAAAAAAAAAAGTCAAACTGTAAATGTAAAAGTCAAAGTCAGATTTCTGGGTCAAAATTGGTAGTTAGTTTCCCGCCAATTAACTGTCAAAGACAGTTAAATAACTGTCTATATCAGTGGGTATAAATACCCTGTTGTTATGTCACTTGTATCTGAGAACAATTAATATAATATAGTGTGTGTTTGTGTGTGCTTTAGTGTTCTCATCAAGACTTTACGGGTTCACTGCACAAATTGTGCAGAACCCAAATCTGTCATGATTCATCCGTTTTGTTAATCGATCCTGGGCAAGAATCAATGAAACTTACGTTCTGTGTGTTTTCAGACGACTCGTCGTTTGTATCTCTGTATATAAGAAAAACATAAGTTTACAAACTGCAATCCATATAGACATGTTTATGAAACATCAGTTGCATCTGTTTTTCAATATTTGTATTTAATTTCTATTTTTAAAGTATTGTTATATAGGAATGCGAGGGCGGGCCTTGGCGCAGTGGTAAAAGCTGTTCCTAAGGGACCGAAGGTCTCAGGTTCGATCCGTGGAAACGGTCTCCCCACAAAAATGTGGGGGAAAGACCGCGTACATCTTCCCTTAAATGGGACGGACCCTCCCTGGACCCTGCGAAAACGCGGGAGCTCTTTGCAGCACCAGGTACGCCCTTTTAAAGTATTGTTATCTAAGAAGTAATTAGTAGAGTTATTTAATGTGTATGTATTTATATATACACATACTTAGGCTAACATTTTTATTAGCAGATTATATATATAACAAACAAGAACTAGACAGATTGAAGCATAAAGCATTCTACAGTTTTAATTTCCAAATGACTTTAAACGCGACTACTTCGATGGCGCTGACTAGAAACTTAACCATACAAACCAAAACATATGGCAAATTAGGATTAATGACATGACAATTTGATGATTAAGTAAAGGTAATAGAGAAAGGAAATGGACATGGAGGTTCGGTTACTTCAACAACGCCTTCGAGCATCTGGATTACCTTCCTCACGGTCGGCCGTAGTGAAGGGTTTTCTTGTACACACCAAAGGCCAACCATCACAAATGTTCTAAGCCTCTTGTAGTCATCTAAGGCTTCCATATCATTCTCAAGAAACACGTCGAGTCTACCTTCTTGATAGCAGTCCCATGCCCAATCAGTTAACACCGCCACATCTTTAGTTTCACTCTCACAAACCACACTCTTTCTGCATGAAATCATCTCTAGTAGCAACACGCCAAAGCTATAGACATCAACCTTTGTTGTGACGGGGGTGTTCCTAAACCACTCTGGGGCAACATATCCTTTTGTTCCTCGTATTCCAGTACTCGTTTGACTTTGATTAGTCATCAGAAGCTTTGCCAATCCAAAGTCGGAAATTTTAGCATTGTAGTACTCATCAAGAAGTATATTCTGAGGCTTTATGTCACAGTGGATGACTTGGGTACTACACTCTTCATGAAGGTATGCGAGTCCCTTTGCGACGCCTACAACAATATGACTCCTTAATTTCCAACTTGGTCTCATCTCTCCAAAAAGAAAGGCTGCCAATGTGCCATTGCTCATGTACTCATATACCAATAGCCGTTGCTCGCCTTCATCACAATAGCCAAGAAGTCGGACTAAATTCTTGTGATGAGTCATAGCAATAGCATTGACCTCGGTCTGGAATTCCTTTACACCATCTTGAAACACTCTTTCTAACTTCTTCACTGCCACGGTTTTTGCCCCTATTACGCCTTTATAAACTATCCCAAAAGCTCCCTTTCCTAGTTCATCCTTGAACCCATCAGTAGCTTCAACCAAATCTTGATACGTGAGACGAGGCAGATTGGTATCAACAGATTTTATACTTACGTAACGATTTCTGGTGCTCTTATTGCATATCCAAAAGAAACCCACACAGATCACACCAGTAAGTATGAAAATTATAAACCCACTTGTACTTAAGACCACTAATATCAAACTTCTCTGATTCTTATGTTCTCGTAAAACTACAGAAGGCGTTTCACGAGGAAGGTCACCTTTTGGAGATTTCAGGAAGGTCTTTGCAGTTATTGAAGAATCCTTCTTTCCATTAGAGAGTGGAAGCTTCTTTTTCCAACATTCGTTGTTCCGGTAAATGGCAGCAGCACAAAAACAGTCTTGTAAGCAGTAAGCTTTGCAAGTTTCTTCATTGGTTGGGTTCACGTGTGCATAGTCATAGCCTGGCCAATCAATGTCCGTGAGCTCGATGAAATCAAACAGGTCTCTATCATAACCTTTATCACATGTTGGAGTGAAATCAGGTTTGCAGTCACCACTTGGGTCATCGGGATCAAGCAAAGAGAACCCCTGTGGGCACTCGCAGGTTGCGAGGACACCATCAAGGCTGCAAACATTGTTAAGTCCACAAGCTGCGGTACCCCCAGTGTCATCGATCAAATCACATATGTTTTCTGGAAGGGACCATAAAACTTTCCAGCTTGTATTGCTAGTGGCATTCTTGAGGCGGTAATATTGATTAAAAACCCCATCAGAATCTAGAGTGGCTCTTAGATAATAAACTCCAGAAGGAAGTGCACCTTTTAGATTAAGTTCAAATATTTGGCCATTTCTTCTGAGTATATACATGTATCTCGTCTCATCAAGGATCAATCTTAGACCAGAATTTGTAGCATTGGAGTCATCGCGAGTGCCACTTCTATAGTAGACATTATATACAAGACCCGAAGGTATATCGCGCTTTCTAAGATTAAGATTTCCATTTTGGAGCAGAGTCAATTGGAATTTTCCTATGGAGAATTTTGTTTTGCTTATCTTCGAATTGATCTCTCCACCTCTCTCGATAACCTGCGTAGGAAGTATGGTATCTGATGGAAAGCTAAAGCTCTCCCACATCTTTTGACGATTGCTATCAACAATTATGAAATTACCAGTATCATTCATAAAACCATATGCAACATTAGAAATACCAGAACTCCACACTTGCTTGCCTTGAGGGTCACTCAGTACGAGCCCGAGCCCATTAGTTAGCTCAACTTTTGATCCTCTAGGCACCATAGGACCATCTTTTGGATACCACACAATCGTCTTCTCTGGTATTTTGTCATACCATATGGATAACACAAAGTTATCTGTTCCATTTAGTTGTTGGAAACCAAAGGCAAAGTCAGCAGATGCTGAGAGCCATGGTATGCCATTTTCTGTTGTCGTGAGGGAGGCACCCACTGGTACAGAACCATTTCCATTTGTTTGTTGTGCTACAAATGAAAATGGTAGAAAAATGGTTAAAAGAATGAAATATAGGATTGTAGCCATTGCTGGAATGATTTGCTACAAGAAAACCATTAACCATACAAGTTATACAGATAAAGAGCATTGCTTATAAGTCAACTTAAGGACTTTGAAGTCAATAGAATCCTTAGTGACAGGGTTATGTTGAAGATTTTATAAAGAAAGAAGTTAAATACTTATATAAGTGTTTAGCTTGTGTCGGAAAAGGATCTTGATACATCTACACAAAATAAGTTGAAAAAGTCTTTCTTTTCCTGTATATACATATACCGGTCAAAGTCCTTATAATAAAATGAAATCAAAAAGTCTATGTTCCTACCATGTGATGATTGACAGATCCACAACAGATAGTTTATATTAAGTTTCATCTGAATATAGTTTATATTAAGTTTCATCTGAATATGTGTTTCAATTGATTGTGAAAGATATAAATACAAATTGCTATCCAAAAGACTAGGGAATGTTACAATAATCAAGAATGACTGAATCAAATATAATCTATTCTATATATAATAAAACATTCAAAATTTGAATTGTGATTCCACGAATTATGAATCGGGTTTAGGTGCGAACCAGTTTGTATGTTTGTTTCGTTTGTGGTCTAATAGTTTAAACCGGAGAAAAAAGGCTTTCAACCAATGAATAGGTGATTCTTGACAGATTATATATTAATGGACGACAACACATTTTGGGAAATTTTGGTATGCTGGAGCATTAGATTTTGTTACATATGATCATGCTTAATATCTTGTTCAACTAACCAATGATTTAACTCGTCGGTAGTACAGTTCAGCAAAAACTTGCATGTTTGACTCGAGCTAGTTGGCTCATGTAAACATTCTACACGAGTTCTAGATGAAGATATCCCTCAAATAAATTTCTATTATTGATTCTCGTTGTATATTGATAGTTTTGTACTCCATCATCCGAAACTCGTATAAGTTGAAACAAACTTGAAAAATTAAGTCAAATCACTTAGCCACAAGGCAACTCAAGTTAGATATAAGCTTAGATTTCTACTTAAATTGATGATTACGGGTCAATCTACTTATCTCCTTGAGGTTCTCATGTTTGGGTTGACTAATGTTACCTGTAACAAGCCACAAATCCTTCATTTGACATTAGTGTCATCATGAGTTTGGAAAAGTCTAAAGCAATTATTAATGAAAATGACAGTTAAATGAATGACTCATATGTGGATCAATCAAAATGGAAAAAAAAAAGTGAATGGAACGAGTCTATAACTCCCTGAAAAAATCAGCATCCGAGTTCTTTTCAATACTTTAGTTGTATTTTATCATAACACCGCAACTTGAAAGCACTGAAATGTCACTATTACAAATATCATACCAAAACACAATCCAATATTGAAAGTAATCCACAGTTTTAAATTCAAAAAACTGGAATAATTCAAAAGAACCTCATTAGGTGTTCGTTACATTAACTGAAATAAAAAAAAAGGTCATGAACTAATCTACATGACTAGATACATGGCTAGCTAGTGTATGCACCCACATGAGAAGGTCTACGTGGCGTGCACACGTAATTCTATCCCCTTGAACCGAACTAATCCGAACTAAACTACTATCGATTCATACGCCTCCTAGATAAATGTGGCTAACGTACTCCCTGAGTATTATACGCAGAGCCATTAACTTTTTAAAAAACAATGTCGTGAAAAGCGTCATATCATTGACGCCACAAATAACTGAGGGCTTGGGTAACAAAGTACTAAATCTGAGGAGTAGTATAAACTACCTAACAAACAACTGGTCATAACAGCATAAGTCCAAAATACCTATCATCTAAGGTAACATGTAATAATGAGTACAAGTTTATAAAGCCTATTGCATGCTACAAGTGTCGCATTACCAGTTATCAGAATGCATAACTAAAACTAAAATTGAACAACTTAACACATTGGAGTATCCAGGATATGTATGAGAAGTCCAAAGGGCAAACGGATTCATATAAATAAATGTAAAGACACCCTTACTTGACCTTAGCCAAAAAAACAAAAGCAAATCAAATTGTGTTGTCCTTAAGTCATACTAGCACCTACGTTTTGGTTATCTCAAATTAGGATCACTGAACTTGGAATTCATCGTCCAATTCATTGGTTGATTAATGTTTCGGCAACGAAGACTTATACTTTGACATATTTGTTTTCAATATCATAAAGAATTCTCAAACATAACTTTATTTTATACATAGAATGATTAGCATTTAAACTTGTAAGACTTATGATGACATGAAATTTAATAACATGAATTAATAATTTACCAGTTATATAATTGTAAATCTTTGAAACATAACCAGATTAAATAAATCATTTGAATGAAGTTAGGAGATTAAGTTACTGATATGTTGTTTCAACATTATATCACAATTCATATAAACTTATTGAGTACTAAAACTGTGTGTATTATCTTAACTACTAATGTATATGTGTGGATATGACCAACAGAGCAAAAGATGATTCAAACAACTTTGGTCAATGCTTAGTTATTAATAGCATGTATGTTTATACTTAAAGCGGCGTCTCTCTAAGAGCCGACTCTTTATCCAATGGTTAGAGGTAAGGATTGCTCTCATCCTAATTCGGTGAGATTTTACTATTTAAGTTTGAGCTTATGGAATCCAGCATTCTCTTTACAGTTTCTGATATTTTGAGTTTGAGCGATTCACCAGATACTAAGACTAAATAACACATTCGAATGGCGATTGATAAGCTCAACAAACGTGCGTGTGTGTTTGATAACAGAAGAAAAACAAGGCTGTATTGTGGTATTACTGTATATTTGACTAAATCATCACGTTCATGCTATAAAATTTCAATCACCGGAGCTAATTCAACAATCACAGAAGTTTGTTCGAATGTTTTAGGCGTATACAGATCAGAAACAAAATATCAGAAGATGAGAGTAGGTAGCTGAATTTGCATAATAGAGAGCGTTCGAGCATTAACAAATTGTCACCGGAACGATTAGAGTAATCAGATTAACGTGCAGTTCACAGAAGCATAATTCAAAAGAGGATAAGTTGATTTTCTGGCACCTGAACAGCACGCAAACGGGAGAACGGAGGGACAATAGCAGCTCGATTACGGTGGTGCCGGCGAAATTAAGGCTGATTAATCGGTTGCGTATGGTGTTGGTTCACCGCAGGTCTACATCTCCGGTAGCAACTCGAAACGAACACAGAAACAACAGTAGCGATTTGGTCTAGACCCGTTTCGCATACGTGGGTCAGTTGACTTTCATAACCTGTTTTGGTAGAACAGGAAGCCTTATACTTATATATAAAATTTAACTATATTCATATATTTAATACACTAATTTATGATTTAACATTCTGTTTTTATCCATTAAAATAAAAAAATTAAAATCTGGTACAAACCGGTCCGGTTTCCCGGTCCGACCACCGGTTCGGAAAGAACAGGCCGGTTCGATCAGACCAAAACGAATCGATGCGAAACGGTCCTGTCACCTAGCCGATCCCCGGTCGGACCGGTTGGACCGGCCGGTCCGATCCGGTCCCAACAACATTGCTTTTAGAGCATTCACACCATCTTGTCATCCTTATTCTCATGTTTACATTAAAAACATTATTTTTTTACTTTTTCTTTTAACCAAATAATATTTTTTATATCTTTATTATTACATTTTATCTCAACTACTCTCACAAACATTTTTAAAAATATTAAAAAATTTATGGGTTGTACCGTGTTTTCTCAAATATGAGAAATCATGATACAATCCTTATAGATTTTCTCTCTCATTCACTCACAATCATTCACAACCATCCTTATAATATAAGATACATATTCATATTAATATGGAGCACCTGCTTTGAATTTTTTTTATTTCAGTTATCATGTGATTGCCTCTCGGTTTAATATCATGAAAGAAATGGTAGTGAACGCAACAACTGTTTAACGAGATAGTTTAGTGATAGATGGTATAACTCTCAATAATTGTGATTTTAAATCCTACACTATACAAGTTTGATGATTTATTTATTCCCGTAAATAAAATGTTGGTAAAATAAAAGTGAACTGATGGCGTATAATAATCTTAAGATGATTATGAATAAGTTATTTGTAGAATTTTGCAATTTCCTTGCATTAGTTATAGGTAAAATATAGTATATTTAGTGTCAAATGTTACACTTATGGTTCATGGTTGTATTCTTTGTATAATCTCTATTTTGCAGTGGAGGAACTACAGCTAGTTAATCAAAGGGTCAATTTCTTTTATTTTTATCTATATAATTACACTAAAAATCACTACTTATTCTCTCTTCTTTCAATTAAATAATATATTTTTATACCTTTTTCATTACTTTTTCTCTCTCCTTCACTC
>BJCN01080848.1:0-10948 GCA_018326445.1 Flaveria brownii
AGAGTAATGTCTAGTTGTTTATGTTATTTAAAATCATGTGTAACTGAATATTGTATCAAATTAATGTATATAATGTTTATCTTTTGTTTAATGTGTTTCTGTTTTGATTATTAATTAATGATTGATGTGTTACACGTCTAAATCAAGCAGATCTAAATTTTCAGAGGGACGAATACGACGTTGCTCCCCTTCAGCAGGTCAAGACTCAACTAACCATGATTCTTGATTTGTAAGGGATTGTCAGGAGATCAGTGAGTTACACCCCTGAAGAAGGGGGAATAATTCATGATCTTACTGATGAGCAACTGGCGAAAATGTTCAGTCTAAATCCGGATGAATTGGTGAAGGATGCTCCCGAAGTCGACGTAGTCAATGGTGAAAAACTACAAGGCGTCGATGATGTGGAGATAGAAGATGTGACTGTTGATCATTATCCCCAGTATACTAACGCTGAAGAAGAAGTACTACCAGATCTGGGAGAAACATTTGGCGGCAGTGCATTCGATAAAGTTGAAGAAAATATAGCTGAAAAGGAAGCTACAGAAGAAATTCCTCAAGCGGATGATGCTGATCTAGCAAACAAAAAGGCTGAGTGAGCAGCCTGCCTGGAGGAAATGAGGAAACAGCGAGAGCCTGTAAAGTCTAACGCCTACACCAAGCTCTACAAAGTAAAGAAGCATCAGAAGGTGTCTGGCAAGATCATAAGTTGGGCATATGGATCTCAACGTATATGCTATGAAGAGAGAGAAGGGCATATAGTATTTCAGATTCCCACACGATCTGAAAACTCTCCCTGGATTCGAGCTTAACCGTCTTGCTAACTTGAACCTGCTTTATGCAATTCCTGGAAAGAAATTAGGATGGTTCGAGAAGGCAATGAAACGGGAATACCATACGAGGTGGGTCAACTTCAAACCTCAACAGCCCAGAAGGTTCATTTATAACACAGAGGTTGACCCTACCTTAGCAAGACCAAAGGTAGTCTTGAAATGGCACCCTCCGCGCATAATGTCTCGTATTCCTTTTAGGGAGATGCCACAAGACTTTAAACCCTATTTCAAATGGTGGTATTATGACTGGCGCACTGGAGAGGCTATCATAGTTTTGGATCGGGAGGGGATGGTGGAGACAATAAGGGTGTTTGACCAATGTGGCTCACAAACTTGTCTGCAGTTGATGTTTATACATTGTACAAGTGGCCACTATTTTTTGATACGCAGGATATCATGCAAGCACTTCAGTTTCAACATGTTATACATTTATGCTTTGCACTTGATATTCATGCTGGGGTTTCAAGAGAAGAAAGAGTCAAGAGATACGAAGAGTTTACAAAGGAAGTCAAAGAATAGGTAGAACTAGGTCCAAGGGGGAGTTTGTTGGTACACATGTCCCTAGTTCTAGTTCAAGTGTGCTTAAATGTAAATGACTTTTATTTTGTTACACTGATGTAATCGTTTGATATATGTAATGAAAGACTCTTGATTGAATGAGTATATGTAATTGAATGGGTACTTAATGAAGTACAATGTGTGGTTGAACTTATAATGTTTATTATTTCATTGATTAAAAGTTTAACGCTTAGTGGACTAACTATATAGGCTGTGGTTGTTTGAATTAATCTTAGTAATGTTATGTTTAAGAAACATATTCAAACTTAGTAATGTGAAGTTCTCATGCAAATGGCCCATACTAATGGACCATACGCATGAACAACTTCATGCGAATGAATCAGTCACGTGACTGAACCAGGAGACTGGATCAGTCGCATGATTATATCATGAGATTGGCTCAGTCGCACGACTGTACGCTTAGTCATGCGAATGGATCAACCGCATGGCTCAATCACACGATTGAACCATACTTGTGGTTCAGTCACCCGAATGAGAAACACTAACCTATAAATACCACTTAAATCGTGGAAAAACCAAGCACTTTGAATAGATACGTACCCTAGCCGTCCAGAGACCTCTAAGAACCTGTTCCAAGTTCATAGATCGCACTAGATCGATTACCAATCATTCTTAACGTTTAGATTTAATCTACAATTGATTCTACGTGCGTTCTCACTGATTGGATCGGCAATCAAATAGGATTCCGCACTATTTGATTCGGTATACACGTTTATCAGTTAGTATTTCGTTCAATACTCGATCCTAACAACAACAAGAGAATTCAACCGTGGTGGTGAACCTAGGACAATAACATCAAAAGCTCCACCTAACCAAAGGCCAAATCTATTAAGAATGTGCCATTCAAGTCATCCAGTTCATCTGTCAAAAGCACCTAGAGAACAACTCAACAGGCTTTAACAGGTGTATCGGCCGAATCAAAACTTATGATCTCTTATTTAAAGAAAGAAAAGAAAGATGCAGAAAAATGTCTCGTAGCGTGGTTGAAAGGATTCAACTTTGATGAGATCATATAGTGGAGCAGTACTGAGATCAAATCTAAGCTAATAGTTGGAACTCATGCTGAGATGGAGAAAGTAGTTATGGGCCCCGTCCCCGGGAACCTCACAGTTGGATAATCATGGAATTATTACATAAAACATTACATATTACATAAAATAAGCAGCAAAAGTAAGTTAACAAAAACAATTCATTTCATTTATAATTACTGTTGTTAAGTAATACAACATTGTTAAATTACAAAAGCATCGTTCAATTGCATTACAAAATAACAATAATATTATGTGTGAATGGATGTCACTCTTGCCCTGCCGAGTAGCCTTCTTGTGTGCCATCCTCAGCAACTTTACCTTCCAACTGAAAATGCATAAAAGTCAACGTTGCTGAGTGAGTTCTAGTTTTTTACGTATTAAAATACCCTGTGTGTTTTATATACGAAAATAGGCTTCTCAAATACTATACATTACTTTCGTAAGCGAGCACACATCATACGTACATTCATACTATATTCATTGTTCATTTCATTCTTTTGTACTTTCATTGTTATCTTTCATCATCATATGCATATTTTCATTTCGTTCTTTTCATTAACATTCTCTTTTGTATACGTACTTTTGTTTCGTACTTTTCAGTATCTTTTAGTTTCATTCACATACTTTCTTTTCGTACTTTTCATCATCTTTTACTTTCATATGTATCGATGAGCAATACCCCGAACATTATGCACGAAGTTGATGCTGGGCCTGAGGTCTACAAATAGACCCCAAACATTGTACACGAAGCTGACCCAGTCACCTAGGGCATTTCATCTCTCCCTTTCATCCGGACCAATGTGCAGTACCCCAAACATTGTACACGATGCTGATGTTGGGCCTGAGGTCTACAAATAGACCCCGAACATTATGCATGAAGCTAACCTAGTCACCTAGGGCATGCCACAAGGTTCCCGTCAACCTCAATGATTGACCCTATATGCATTCTTCGGGTTATTTAAACCGCACATAGTTGAGCTAACGATAACATGGTCATGCACCTCCTTTTTATTTGCTCGCAAGCCATTCTTTCATTCATTACGTTCCACTTTTCATCTTTGTTATCTTTCACTTTGTTACGTTATACTTTACGTTCATTCATACATATATCATACTATGTAAAGTCATAACATAATACTTAACGTATATTATAATATAATATATACATTTTGAAAACCATTAAAATATAACACATCATACACATATTCATATCATACATTCATCATATCATCATACATACTCTAACCATAGACCATCACATATTCATGCTTAAAATAGGCAAAGATATTCCATAAGTCAAACTAGGTTCAAACCCTAAAATTCTGATCTTTCCCAAACTTCCAAAAACATTTCTAAGTGTTTGGGCGCATAGGAACTATGCAGGCGCATGAGGACTGCTTGGGCGTTTTTCCACTATGCAAGCGCATGAGCCTTATTTACGTGTTTCAACACTTAGGCATATGAGCATCTTCGGGCGCGTGGACACGATTTAGGCGCATGGAGTATACTTAGGCATATGAGCCTGATACTTATGTGCTTGAACTACTGTTCAGGCGCATGACTATCACTTGGGTGCATGAGGGTACTGTTTAGGCGCATGAACCTATACTTAGTATTTTCAGGCAAGATTTTGGGTGCATGGGTCATGTTTGGACGCATCAACCCTACTTAGACTTTACTAAGGCAATTTCTTAGGCGCATAGGCCCTGTTTGGGCGCATGACCACCTACATACATGTTTCTAAGTTATTTTTCAATCCCAAACATCAACTTAGCTTGTCCTAAGCTTATTACAACCATTCTAAACATCATCAAGGCATTAACAAGCATAAAACATCCAAAGTCATACACATATACATACGGTTATATACACCACATTTATAAAAATGGTTTTACATGCATTTTCAGCCTCAAAAACATTTAAAAACATATAAAACAAGGGTCTAGAAACTCACATTTTTAGCTTCCAAGCTCAACTCCATCAAATTCAAACTCTCAAAGGTTGCTAACACCTAAACATGTCAAAGACACCCAACCGAACACATATACACATATAAGAACATGTAGAACTCGGTTTCATGGTCAAAAATCATAAAACCGAACCAATTATGCAAAAATTAGCATACCAAGGCCAAATTCAGCTGCTTTTTCTCTCTAAAGCCGAAGATCTTTACTTTCTCTCTCTAAAATGTTAAAGCAGTTGATGTAACAAAAGAAGTGGGTGGCCATTCCCACTTTAAACATAATAATAATATTTTGTCTTTTTTGCACTTTAGCCCCTCCACTTTGCTTCTTTCCCTTTCTTTCAAGATACTTTTTCCTTTTCTTTTATTTTTATTTTTCTTTCTTTTATTTTGTTAAAATTTTTGGGTGTTACAGTAGTTGAGTCTGCTAGAAAAAAGAGGGTTGAATCATAGAAGAGGAAACTAGAAAAGGTCCAACAAGAGTTCAAGGACAAACAACAGATGAAACAATTTCTTAAATACTATTGGACTACAACAAAGTTATTGAAGGATCATGCCTACCATAATCAATTAAACACGTTCTAACATCCAAACAAGCATATACTAACATATAAACATAAGTAACATTCAATCCAAACACTAATTATTGTTTACAACTCTTTTACAGATTTTGAAGATAAAAGAATTTTTGTAAGTGTTAGCATTGGATGAAGACTTGCACACAATAGATGCTTAGGTGTTGGAAGAAGATGAAGGATAAAGAACTATCCAAGTATGCATGGAGAATTAACAAGTCACAAGCCGATCAACAAGTCATAGCTGATGAACAAGCCATAAACGACATTATCCACTCAAACACCAAGTTTTCACAACAGACAACCAATTGTTCACAGTGGACAAACATCAATCAATAGCGGACAACTCATTCTATAATCCACAGCAGACAACCAAATATTGACATCGGACATGTAATCATCCACAGTAGACAACACTTAATTATGTAATTTGTTTTTACATAAGGGTACTTTTATAACTGTACACAGTATGTGTATACCCTAATCCTTTGTAAGCTTTTTGAATAGATTATTAACCAAACAATCATTTTCTATTTTCTGAGCATTCATATCATACAAACACACAATAATACAACCATACACATACGATAGAGATCATATCATACATCATAGGTTTTCGCACCATGTTGTTTGAGTATTGATTCATTGTTAAGAGAATAAAAAGGTTCTTGGATGTTCAATCTTGTTCAAGAATAGGCTGATTCCATTAGGTGGTATCAGATCCTTTCCTTAAATTATACACTGATTCTGGATCCTCTCAACCAATACAATAATCTCTATTATTCATTAGCTTCAAAACCATACATATCGAGCATAAAACCACACAAGAACACTTTTTTACATCATCCATTCATCAAAAGTTCAAAAACATGACTTAACGGGCTGTTTTGCTTCATTTTGAAGAAGAATACGTGTTATTATTGGTAACAAAGTTCCCAAAATCGTTCACAAACTATTTTTAAACAGAAACATCATAAAAATCATAAAACCATTTAGATATTTTTGGATAAAATAGTGCACAGGTAATGTTCTATCGATGTTCATCATATAAACATTTTTTTGGTTTATTTCAATCCATATGTTTTGTTTAAACATAATTTTTGAGTTGTTCTATACTCTATTGTTGTTCATTCAAGTTGCTTAGCCACAACTATTCTAGGTTAAAACCCTAGTTCATCATCATCTTCAAATCATCAAAATCTCTGGTGATTTTATTGATATAATCATCAAAACAAGTGAAGAAATCATTCTTCATTTGAATTTTTCAAAAATCATTAAGCTTTACGTTTTGATCTTCTAAAAGAAATGTTTATTGTGTTTTTACTGTTTGTAGGGTTATGACTATGTTGATGAAAATTCAAAAGAGTTTTGACTCTCACAGAATATTCCTTACATCACAGTACTTGACTAACGTTATCTAGCAGTTAACTAATTAAAATTAAATTTGATTAAAAAAGTCAATTTAAAATCAAACAATTTAACTTAAACCACTAAGTTAAATCATTAACAAACATATCAGAAGAATTATTCAGATCTAATAGTGGTCTTAAACAACCAAGGTTGAAGAACAAGGTAGACTGCAAATAGTGGAAGATTATGTTTAGAAATTGGATTATCTTGAAGGACCCTAACATGTGGATTTCAATAAATGAGGGACCATACATTCTAGTGACTTTGGGTCTTGATTATAATATATAGAACCAGGTAAGCTTGAAAAGTGTAACTAGTGATGACTTGATGAAAGTCAAGACTGAAATGAAAGCATACAGTATCTTGGCCATGACTCTACCTTTTTAGATCTTGAACCGGGTAGAAAACTTTAATACAGCACATGAACTCTGGAAAGTTCTTCACACCATGTGTGAAGAGATGAAATATGCGTCAAATTAGCTGGCCGTGACCAAGAAACCACCGGTTTCGCTTGGTGGGCCGAGAGTGATGACATCCGAGAAATCAAGAAGGAAAAACTGAGAACAAAATATGAAACCTTCCATCACATCCAGGGTGAATCCATACCATAATAGTTTCACAGATTTATACAATTTGTAAATGAGATAATAATCTATGGTCTCAAGTTTGATTTTGTGGAGTTCAACAAAAATGTGCTTCACACTCTTCCAGAGAGTTGGACTCAACCTTTCTCTTTGATGAAAGAAACATTGGATCTTAAAGCATTATCCTTAGATGCTCTACTTACCAAGGTAGAGGCACTAGAACCTGATGAAAGATCCTGAAAGAACAGCTCAGTAAGGCATGTTGAATAATACATGTTCAAAGAAATGCAAACATCAGACAGTGCATTCATGAGATGAACTGGACAAGATGAAGAAGAAGAATTTCTTACATTCACCAGAATCACCAAAGCAAAGACAAAAGTCTAAAAAGACTAGTGTTCATGCTTCCTATGAAGCAACACCTCAAAGCAAATAGTAGCACCAACATGCATCAAGTTCAAGCAAACAACAACACTCAAAAAGCCAGAACATACATAAGTTTGACAAACCCATTGATGCCCTCGTAAACATTAATCAAAGTGAAGAGCAAAAGGTAGCCCTTTTAACAAGTTTAAGGCATACCTAGGAGCCAACCTTAAAACATCTCAAATTATCCAACAAGATCTAGATGAGTTACCACCATACATGGTTGAAGAAATGGATTTTCAATGGTCTATGGCAATGATTGCATATAGATCCAAAAGATTTCTTTACAGGAATAGAGGACTAAACATGGACAAAAAGACCAAGTTTGGTTTTGACAAAAAAAAGGTGAGGTGTTATGATTGTCAATTATATGGACACTTCTCAAGAGAGTGTCAACAACAAAGAGCAGATAGAAATAATTAGCAACCACAAACATCAAGTGGTTATCAAACAAACTGACAAATTCCACCACCTATTAGCATCCTATCTGCTCCAACACCACCTCAAATCACACAATACAACCCCATTTAACACTCTAAATATTTAGCAATGATAATAAAACAAGATGGAGAATATGATTGGAGTATGTATGAAGCATAGATAAAATCTACAGATCATGCTCTCATAGCACATCTTGAGGAGAAACTGACTGAGATCTCGAAGGAGGTGAAAGAAAATATCTTCACAAAATAATGCATTATTGAAGTTACTTGATAAAGAGAGCATGCCAATCAAATTTCTAGGAAAGTAATTAAAACAAACTTTTTAAATGATAGTTTTCAATCTGAATAGAAACAATATGAAATCAAGATTTTGTCACTTAAAAATGATATAGATAAATCTAAGCAAAATATCATTTGCCACTTGCTTAAAATTTGGACCAGATCCAGAAGGAAAATCAGTAGATCAGAAGTTATATAGATCTATGATTGGCTCTCTAATGTACCCTACTTGAAGCTGATTATACAACATGTATGTATGCGGCATGTGTGCAAGATATCAAGCAGATCCTCAAGATTCACATATCAAAAAGTGGTATCTGATGTCTATATATAGATGTAGGCCTTTCGTATCTACAAGAGGGAGACTTATATTTCTCTACATATGCAAATATTGACTATGGTAGCTGTAACAACAACAGATAGATAATTCTCAATTGCTTTAGAATCATACCTGCTTCTGCTTAATGTTCTCAGTTGCTTTAGAATCAAAACCAAATGCTTGACTGTGGCTATAATTTTCAAAAAACACCTATACACATAGATAATTCTGCTGTCATGTTCATAAAAGATAATCATGTTCAACATTCAAAAACCAAACATATAGATATTAGATACCATATTTTAAGAGATTATTTAGGAATATGTACAATCAAATTGATCATAGTTCATACTAATAATGAATTGGATGACCTCTTTACCAAACCATTTGATTTAACAAGATTTGAATTTTTGGTTCAAACACTTAATATGGTCAATTATGAACCAAACAAGTAATGTTTTCCAAACATTAGCGTCATCCAAACCTAATTTTGTTAAAGTCCAAGTTTTATAACAATCATTGATTCTATTTAAAATCAAGAAATCGGACAAATATTGATGTTTTTACTTAGATGAGATAATTTTAAATCACACATTGCATAAACATGAGAAATGATAGTACACTAGATTAATTTCTTCACTTGAATTATTTTCTAGCACTAAAGACTGAAATACTTTGTTTGATGTGTGGATAGACTCAGCATGTGACACATAACATCATATTCAACAGTGAAGAACTAAAATTCTCATGATTGTGTGGCAAGCAAAACACCCATCTTGGTGTATGGTAAGTTTTGATCTATCCAATATGTATTGCTTGTAGAGTAACTCATATACACCAAGTGAAAAAGTTTATAAACTGCCTAATAAAAAAAGCCTCTTTTGTTATGAATATCATAAACTTGGAGTACACTAAGGCATCCTTTGTTGTGCTAAGTACAGACGTGGAACTAGAATCCTAAAGTGAAGTGAAAAAGAATCCCAACATGGATCAATCAATAAGTATCAACTTTATAATTTATACTCCAAAGTAACCAAGTTTAAAGTTATTGAAAGTGCTTTCTTGCATATCTTGAGGAGGGTTGTTATTAAACTACAATCAGATGTGGGATACATACAAATTGTTCAAGTATACCCAAAACATGATAATCACTCATTATTTAAACCAACACAAAATACATTACATGAGTTCAAGTGGATAACAATATCTACAATCAATATTATATTAGTCTGTGTCTATTCTCTAAACCAACTGATCAACTCAATGAGTATTTAAGACAAGTATGATCTCATGGCATGTGATAATGATATCATGCAAGAGCATGCAAACTATTCATTTCTTAGTTAGATAAAGTGTCATCTTTCTAATGTTCATCATTCATCATGTGTAACACCCGAATATTTCAATAGACAAGAAAGAAAGAATAAATATGAATAAAAAAGGATAAAATGTAAGTTAACCCAAGTAGAGGGGTTAAAAGGGGTAAAATGACAAAAATATCAAAAAGTTGGTACAAAAGTGGGCATGGCCGCCCACTCTAGCCTGCACTCTTTTTTGCATTCGGATTTTAGAGAGAGAAATAACAGAGAATTCGAGTTTTAGAGAGAGAAAGAAGAATAATTCGAAGTTTAAGGTAAGATTTCGTGTTTTAAGTTGTTTTTGGTCGACTTAGTCTCGATTATATGCTTATATGTGTTATTGTATTTTCGGGTTGTGTATGTGTGTGGCTTTTAGGTGTTAAAAAATCTGAGAATGTTCAAGAGAAGGGTTTAATCTCAAAAGTACCAAAGGTGAGTTCTAGAACCCCCTTTTTAACATGTTTTTAACAAACTTTGCGGCTGGAAAATGCATGTGAACATGTTTTTATAAAAATGGGTTTTACCCGTATGTGTATGTGTGAATATGTATATGGGTGGGTGCAAATATGGAATATATGTGTGTATGTACATGTTATGATGCTTATAATGTTAATACTAAGCTTCGATCATGATTTAAGATGAAATGAGACTGATTTATGTTGTTTAGGAGAAAGTTAGTTGCTCAAACGCCTAAACAGTGACCCATGCGCCCAACGGTCTAATTGTCTAAGTATGCCCAAATGCTCAGAAACCCATATGCCTAAATAGTGCCTAACCGCCTAAAGTGCCCATGTGCCTAAGTCAGGCCCGTGCGCCTGAATAGTAACCAGACGTCTGGAATATTGACCAGAATGACCAAGTGTTGGCCCAAACTCCTGAATAGTGCCCATGCGCCTAAATAGGCCCATGCGTCTAAGTGAAATATGACTAAGTATAAGTCCAGATGTCTGCATAGTGGCAAAACGCCTGAACAAGGTAGAAACACCCAAATAGTGCCCATGTGTCTAGACACTTAGAATATTTTTTGAAATTTCAGGAAAAAGTAGAATGTCTATGGTTTGAGCAAATTTGACTTATGGGCAATGATTACCCATTTTAAGCATGATTATAGGATGTTTTAGGGTTATGGAATGTATGAATGATGTATGGTA
>BJCN01081037.1:4310-16027 GCA_018326445.1 Flaveria brownii
ATTTGAAGGTATGGGGTTGTGAAGCTTACATTAAACAGAACACCCTAAACAAGTTAGAAAGTCGATCCACTAAGTGTATCTTTGTAGGATATCCCAAAGATTCTATGGGATATTACCTATACAATCCAACAGAGCAAAAGGTATTTATTGCTCGAAAAGCTGAGTTCTTGGAACTAAGTTTCTTATGCAAGGAACAACTAGTAGAACAGTGGAACATGAAGAGGATCGAGAACCACAAACAAATACACGTTTGGTTGATACTAGTAATCAATAAGAGGTTGTTGAAAATGATCAAGTGGTTGATCAATGCAAACAAAATGTTCGCAGATCTGGTAGAATTAGTAATCCACCCGAAAGATATGAATTTTTCATGGATGGATGCTATGTGGTTGACTCGGATGAACCAACCACATACCATGATGCAATGTCAAAATCTGATTGTGACAAATGGCTTGAGGCCATGAACATAGAAATACAGTCGATATATGACAACCAAGTATGGGAATTGGTTGTGCTACCGCTTAACTCCAAACTAGTTGGACGTAAGTGGATCTTCAAGAAGAAAACTGATATGTATGAAAACTTGGATACTTATAAAGCAAGACTTGTAGCAAAAGGTTTCACTCAAACTCAAGGGGTTGATTATATGAGACCTTCTCGCCTGTAGCAATGCTAAAGTCGATTATGATATTATATGCCATAGCCGCATATTATGACTATGAGATTTGGCAAATGGATGTCAAAACTACTTTCCTTAATGGACATCTTGAAGAGGATGTCTACATGGTTCAGCCCGATGGTTTTGTCGATCCATAACATCCTAACAAAGTATGCAAGTTAAAGAAGTCAATCTATGGATTAAAACAAGCATCAAGAAGTTGGAATTACCATTTTGATGAAGAAGTCAAGAAATTTGGATTCATCAGGAATGCTGATAAAGCAGGTGTGTATAAGAAAGCTGGTGGGAGCATTATCACATTCTTAGTATTGTATGTCGATGACATTCTACTATTTGGAAATGACATTCCAACCATGGAAGGTGTAAAAACCTAGCTTCGAAGTTGTTTTTCGATCAAAGATCTTGGTGAAGCTACCTACATTCTGGGAATAAAGATCTATAGGGATAGATCAAGATAGTTAATAGGTTCAAACGAAAGTGCATACATTGACAAAATCTTGAAAAGATTCAAGATAGATAACTTTAAGAAAGGTTTGGTACCTATTCAAAGAGGGAAAATATTGAGCGCATCTCAATGTCAAAGTTCAAAGGATGAACAAGAAAAAATGAAAGGAGTTCCATATGCGTCTGCTATAGGATCCATCATGTATGCAATGATATGCACTAGACCGGACGTGTCATGCGCCTTAAGCATGACGAGTAGATACCAGCTGAATCCATGTAATAGTCATTGGATGGTTGTTAAAAGTATATTAAAATACCTTAGGATGACTAAGGAAATGTTCCTAATATATGGATCTGGTGAGGAGGAACTCATTGTAAAGGGTTATACGGATGCGAGTTTCCAAACTGATCGAATTGATTTTCGGTCATAATCGGGTATGTCTTCATTATGAATGGAGGGACAGTCTCATGGAAGAGCTCAAAACAGGATGTAGTAGCATTGTCCACTACAGAATCAGAATACATCGCCGCTTCATTGGCAGCACAAGAAGCTACATGGTTAAAGAAATTCATTCCGGACGTTAAAGTTGGCTCTAGTCTCCCGTCATGCAAAAAACATCACTTCATTTTGGTAATGTTTAAAGTACTTACTGACGGTGACCAAGTTACTTCCCAGGAGTTTAGCATTGAATCTTGTTCAAGCCCCTAATAGATGATTTTTAAGATTGATGCTAACGGACGATTAACCCCGTTAGAATTCAAGACCCTCTAGAGATCTTTTGTGACAACGAGGGTGAGATTGCTCAAATCAAGGAACCTCATGCACATCAAAAGACTAAGCACATTGAGCGGAGATTCAACTACATAAGGGATGAAGTTAATAAGGGAAACATATGTATTGGTAAAGTTCATACCGACCAAAACATTGCAGAACCAATCACAAAGCTCATCGTAAGGCCAAAGCATAAGAGCCATACTTGTGCCTTAGGACTTCGATATTCTAGTGATTGGGTTTGATCTATTTAGTATCTGAATACGGAAGATTGTTATTTTGACTCTTTCATATGATTATGGTATTTTGAGTTATGTTCCATTCTAGCATGTTTAAATCCATGAATAAGTTAACTATTCTACATGTCTGTAGTCGATCATACTTATGGGAACAAATATGAAGGTAAGACTATTATGAACTTTGATTGGTGGATATTCATAACATATGAATATAGAGCAGAAGGTTGCTACCAAAGTTCATATATATTTGTCGGATGCAAATATTGGACTGACCCACTCTGAAATGTTACTGCAAGAAATCTTTGTGATTGATCATAAGTAAATTTGAGTAAAGGAGAACATCATAGTATCCTCCAACCTGAGATACATATTGGGTCTTGATGTTCACCAAATATCATACTTTGACCTAGTTATTCATTGTTCTGAAATGTGGACACAACATAAGACTAAGTTCAGGTGCGGTATAAGGTGATTGTGAGAGATGTACGTAGTTAAGAAGGGATTTGTCCCTCTCATTCATTAAGAGAAATATGTCCAAGGCCTGCTAAAGTTAAATCAATAAAGAGTGATCATTCTATGTCTCTGGATTTGTCAAGACATCTATGACAAAAGGATAAATAATAGATTCACCTAAATCATTTCAAGTAAAGGACTTGAAGAAGATGATGTTATTGAATGGCACTTCCTCATACGTATTAAGGGTAGTAACCGTTGTTAGGCGGTATTTACTACTTGCATCAATGTTCTATGTATCTTGTGCAAGTGAGAGATTGTTAGACTTGGTCTGCCCAAGACACACATTAAATTGATGTGACTAGTACATTATGATCCAAGACGGATCATACCCAATAACAAGCTAGACAAACACCTACAATATTTATTTTGTGATATGATCAAACGAATAAATATTAACACTTAGAGTATTTAGAAATTGGGTTTCTATATGCTGCACTTGTAAAGTAAATAAATTACATATTGGCTTATAAATGGTTGAATAACAATGCATATTGGCTTATAACATGTTGTATGTCATATATATAAATTATGTTATGTTATATTCTATTTATTATGTGTGACACAATTAATATGCAATATATATATATATATATACAAAACAAGTTTGAATGGGTGGAAAAGAGACAAAAATGGCCGGCCCTTTATTGTCTCTCTCTCTCTCTATTCCTTTTACAAGTTTCTATGACATGCAATTAAGTATATTGACTATGGGGTTGTGTGAACACAATTAAGTGTTTCACACACCACTCCATAGAATACACACAAATAACTAAAAGTGTAGAATTTTCTCTCTTCTTCTTCACTATTTTTGTCCAAGAACAAAGAAGGAGAGAAAGTTCCTTTCAAGTGTTGAAATTCCTAGCATAAGGGTGTCTTGTTGGAAGCTTGTGGGGTAGAGTTGCTTGAGGCTTTCTTCCTTGGAGGCTTTCATTCTACTTTCATCTTTCTTAAGTTCTTTAGAAGTGGTTGTTTTCTTAAACAACTATATGGTTTGTTGGGTTTGATAGAACATGAAACATAGTTTAACCATTTAAACATTGTGAAAACACAGCGGAAATAAACTTTATAACATAGTTTATAAACTGAAATTTGAGTTCAAATTGATATTATAAAGTTACAAAACAAATCCAAGAACAAAGTACATTTTATATGTGAATAATGCTAGTTATGTAAACACAAAACACACATTATGGACAGCCATAAAGAGGCTACCATAAACTACCTTTCAGCAGCAAAAAAAGTCGAAATGGATGAAGATTTCAAGAGAAAACGACCAAGGCACCAACAAGAGGTCCTCTCAAGCTTGTATACCCAAAGCTCTATAGCAAACACCTTCTTGCTAGGGAGAAGAACACGAAAACACATAAAAAAACTCCAAAACTGTTGCTGCTGTCGTGAATTTTGAGAGAGAGAAATGAGCTCTTTTTTTTTGAAATGATCTTGCATGTGTGGAGTCTTGCACTCTCTATCTAATGTGTGTTTTCTAGGCAAGAAAGATGATCCCATTGGACCATGGGGAGGCTGAAAATTCAGCCTTCTACAAGGGTTTTCCCTCCCAAACCTTTTAATAAAACACACATTAGAAAGTTATGTACATAATTTAAATCAAACCTCTTTTAATTTAAACGACTCTCACATTTTATTATTTAATGTTACTTAAACCTATTTAAATAACAATACAAATAATAAAATTCATCAACAAATTATCCTTATAATTTGTTCCACTACAAATGCAATTGTTTAGAAAACCTATGTTCTAAATTTGGTGTGATTATTTAATTGCATGATCATATCATCAATTAAACAATTGTTTGTGTTTGCAAATCTTGTTATTGGGTATAACCCGACTTGGATCATAACGTACTAACCACATCAATATTCTACGTCTCTTGGACACATAGAATCTAACACATTTGCCTTATGTAAGCCTGTACTTCATATATTGATCCTTATTGGGTTTTACATACATATATAATCTTTCTTTAACAAGTTTTAAACCCTATATAACCGCTGCGTTTTTTCATTTTATATGGTTAAAATGACTTTGATAAACTTGTTTACAACCCAGCAGTTCTCGGATGCTGCAAAAGCTCGGAAGATTCTCGCGGCCTCAAGTTTTGCAACGTGTGCAAAGTCATCAGTGTAATATATCTCTTCCTCTTGTGTGTATCCTTGAACAACAAGTCTTGCTTTGTTTTTTATGATCAAACCTCTATCGCCTCTTTTATTTCTGAACACCCACTTTGTTCCAATAGGGACTTGACCAGGTGGTAATGGACATAAGTTCCACACCTTTTGCCTCTTCAACCTAATTATTGTCTTTAAGGGCTTCTTCCACCTTGTTTGGTTCCATCTGAGAGAGAAAGCATGAGTACAAGCAGACATTCCCATTACGGGTTTGACTTCTTGTTTTCACACGTTCTGAGACATCCCTAATGATGTTCTCAACTATATGATTGTTGTGTATCCTGAGCCTAGGAATCACATCGAGTTGCATAGATAGATCCAAGTTGGATAATTTTTTCTTAGGATTTTGAACACGACCATCAGCTGATGTCTCACACTCATTTAATTAGGACTGATTGAATGAATATGTGATAGCATCAATGGTATTTTTGATATCAAGCAACATCAAAAGTTGTCTGTTCCTCCAGATCACAGTCTTCATCAGCTTAATGTTGAATATTGGAGTTGTTAGTTGATGAGTTTTGAGGCTCTGTTGACTGACAACTTGTTGAAGCTCCATTGTTACCTGAGATGTTCAAGCTTTCAAGACTTCCAGTAGTAGGAACTTGATCTTCATGACTTTTTGGTGAAATTGGAATAGGTTAGGGTAACTCGAGCAGTTGATCTTCATAGGGGTCACTTTGAGTACCTGTTCCAGCTAAAACATTCTCACAATATGGTTTAGAATATTGTGAAAACTATTCTAAGTTAAATATATGATTAGGACCATTTCCGTTAACACACGGAGTGTGCTCATTGACAACAATGTTGGATGATTCCTCAAATTGTTGGTCTTTGATGTTATATACTCTATAAGCAATAGAGTTTGAGGAATATCCAACAAAGCATCATCCGACTTTTCAGCAAATTTTGCTAAATTGTCTTTTGTGCTAGTATGGTACACCTGCTGCCAAAGGACCTAAGAAAACCAATGAACGATGGCCTCTTGTCCCATAGCTCATAAGGGGTCTTTCCATATGGCTTAACAATGAGAATCCTATTCTACACATAACATGCAGTGCTTACTGCCTCTGTCCAGAAAGTTAGAGGCAGCTTTGAATTAGCTAACATAGTTCTTGCAGCCTCAATAAGTGTCATGTGGCTCCTCTAAGCAACACCATTTTATTGAGGAGTTCTAGGAGCACTATATTGTCTAGTAATCCCTTTTGAGTTGCAGAATGAGTCAAGAACTTGATTCTTAAACTCAGTCCCTTGATCATTTCTAATGATTTTTACCTTGTGGTCAATTTGATTTTCAATTTTAATAATTAAAGATTTTAAAGTTTCAGCAGTTTCATCTTAGTTCTTAAAAAGAATACCAATGCAAAGCTTGTAAAATCGTCAACAACCATAAGGAAACAAGATTTCCTTCCAATTCTCATTATACTTGTAGGACCAAAAAGATCCATGTGCAATGATTATAATGAGGGGTAATGGAGTTAGAGTTAGCCACTTTGGATTTGTGAGAGACCTTGTGTTGCTTTCCTTTCAGACAAGCAACACAGTGATCTTTACAAAAAAAGTCCATATCAGGCACACCATGTACCAAATTATATTTAACCAGTTTATTCATGGTTTTAAAATTAACACGGCACATTCTTTTATGCCAAAGAGTTGATTCATCACTATTAGCTTCGGAAATAAAGCATGATACTTCATATAGTGGGAAAGCATTGTTCATATCCAGCTTGTACATATCCCCTCTCCTAGGAGATCTAAGAAGCACCAATTCCTGAGGAATTGTCAACCCGGGTTTGAAGATAATGCACTCATGTTCTGTGAAAAGCATTAGATGCTTTTGATCACAGAATTAAGCACACTAGAGAGATTTTGTTCAAGTTGTTTGAGAAATTTATTTTGTCAACTTTTAACTTACCATTAGATACACTACCTCTACCAAAAATGATCCTCTGGCTTCACTTCCAAATTGAATAGGGCCTCCATCAAAATGTTGAAATTATTGAATGAGAGATTTATTCCCTGTCATGTGCCTAGAGCATCCATTATCCATATTGATACATTTCTATTTTTGTCATGTGAATGTCCCTACATATAAGGTGAAATGATTAGTAACTATTGGCGACCCAAGCATTGCTGGTCTTGGGCTCTTCCAATGTAGATGAGATAATTGAACCAAAATGTATGCATGGGGTTCAACTATGGTTTATAAAGAAGAGGCTTGGGCTGTAGTACCTTCTCTGATATTCCATTCCATTCTATGGTTGATAAGTGTAGATGAGCCTCAGGAGGCTTGAGCAGCATGACTTGCTATTGCGGCTTCTTTCTTCTCAAAAGAAGTTGTCGCCACCTTTTCTTCTGAAGCAGTCTTCTTTTCGGAAGGTTTTAAAGGATTCTATTTGTTCCTGTTGGACTACTTGAAGATGATACTTACCAAAATCTAAGTGTAGAATCTCATGATATTTACCGAAACCGACACGGTGAAGCAATTCTAAAAATATGACCAAAACGAAGAAAATTGACCAAAGCCAAACTTGGTCAACCGTGGTCAAAGTCAACAGTCAACATCAGCGGTTGTCCCGAATGACGTCAGCATCTGGCAGTCACGCATCAGCAACAAAGAATTTCTTAGACATAGAACAACATTTATGTAATCAATAAAGCTTAAATGTAATATTGTTCATTTATGCAAAAAGTATAAATAGACTAAGTGTAGTCATTTATACTCTAAGCAAGCATTTTAAGCACTAATAATAGAAAACGAGAGAATTAGTCTAGTAAGAGAAAAAATTAGGTTGAGTACGTGTGTGAGAGAAACTTCTTGCAAACTCCCTTGTAATCTCCTAGCATCATCATACGTATGGATGAATGAAATATTTATGAATATATTTGTTCTAGATTGTTCATCATTCATTCATCATCATACACTAACTCTCATAACAGATCTTCATTGGAAATCATCAACGGGTCTATGAGATTCCACATCACAGATCTGATAATCGTAAACAATAAATTGCAATATTCAATCCATGTATCGATTTCATCAGGTGATATCAGAGCCTTGGCTCCTTGTTCTTCAAATTTTTCTCAAAAATTTGAACCACAAGTTGGATCTACAAATTATTGTTGTTTTTTATGAAATCAAGCTACCATTAGCTTAGATTGGTTATTTCATGAAGATCTGCATGTTTTCACATCAATTGAAGTTCATTTGAGCCATCAATTGAAGTTCATGAGATTTTGTTTTTTGTCTGAACGAATTTAAGCTTCTAATAGCTTTATTTTGTGATAACTAACACATCTGCAAAGTTCCGTAACAATCGAACAACCAAAACTCTTGAATTTGAAGATTTTTTAAAATTTGGTATTCTTGAGAAAAGTTCGTTGTTCTTAAGAAAAAATATTAAAAATCATGAATCTGATGTTGTTTAGCTGAAATTGATAGTGGTTTTAGCTAAGAAACGTCAAATCTAAGGTTCGTTTATCATTTTCAACATCCAAATCATCCATTATTGAACATTGATTCTCATTTCTAGGTTTTTATTCTTAATTGTGTTCTTCATGTGTTCATCATCTAAATCTGAGTTTAGGTGATGATTATATAAAATTGATTGTTGTTTTAGCTTATAATCACTTATCTACAGCTATTATAACCTTTGATTTAACCCAATTCCATCAGAAATCCAAGAATCAAAAGTTGGTTCATTCAAGAACATGAAGCTTTACTTTTTCAAGTCAAACTGCTTTGAAATCTCAAAATCAGCCAAATCCATGATTTAATTCAGATTTTAATTCATTTGTTCATCATACAATCATTCAAGAATCAATCAAACATCAATTTGTGTATTTGAAAATGAAATTCCATTCATAATTCAAAATTTACAAAGTATACAAATTACACTTGGAATTTGATTTTTGACTAAGTGTTCTATTATCACAGCTGATACACAAATTCCACAACTGATGCTTTAATTCCATAGCTGATAAAGATTCAATTCATCCAAGTGTTCATAGCTGATGAAAAAATTCATCAACTGTTAATGTGTTAAAATCCATAGCGTACAAAGACCATTATTTATCAACTTTGTCCAAGTTTTCACAGCTGATGAATAAACTCATCCACAGTTGATTCACAACACTCATAGTGTAAATAACACACAATAGAACACATCAAGTTAGTCCACAACGGACAAGTTAAGAACAAGAACATACACATCAAGTCCATAGTGGACTTGAATCAAACTCTTATAGCAGACTAGTTGATTCCGTTATACACAACACTTTCCACAGCGGACACTCCTCTACATCGATCCACAACTGACGTGTAACATACATAGCAAACATACACAATTTTGTTCGCAGTACCTACAATGGACATTTAACTGCATAGTGGACGAGTAAACCGGTCAACAATGGACATTGTTCATACATCTATCCATGCTTACATTTATGTCCAAAGTAGGAATTCACAAACAACACACAACAGACACCATATTGATTTTTCATATGCACACAGCGAACAAGCTTCATGTTTTGTTCTCGAAAGTTATTTCTGAATTTGAAAGATTTCATTTTGAACATATAAATTATTGTTCTCGGAAGATATCGTTTGTTCTCGAAAGATTTGTCTTGGAAAAATGTTCTCGAAACAATTCAACTACTTTCGGAAGTTTTTAGTCTTGATCAACTTTTAAGTTGTTCTCGGAAGCTTTTTATTTTGACAAACTTTTAAACTTGATCTCGGAAGTTTTGTTAATTCAGAAGCTTTTCATTTTCAAAAACTTTTAAAGCCTATTCTTAGAAGTTTTGTTAATTCAGAAGCTTTTCATTTCGATAAACTTTTAGAAGTTGTTCTCGGAAGATTTAAGAACTTAATTTTGAATTCCTGTTGATCAAGACATATATACTTCGGAAGAATTGAGTTACTTTTAATCAAGTAACAAAATAATTTAAAGTTTAATTGATAACATCCAAATATTGTTACTTTTTAAATTAAGCTAGATTAATCTTAGTCTAGCTTAACTAAATTGTAACTAAACCAAGTTAACTCCTTAATTAGGTTGATCTAACTAAATTGAGTTTCGATATTCTTTAGATTCAATTAAAATTTTTAAATTTGAATTTATTGAAGCACAAACATAACTGTTAAAGCATTTTTTTTGTTTTTAAACAAAAGGGAAAATTTAACATCATTCACTAACACTCGTGTTTTAAGAAACCGAGCTATCATTTTAGGTGAATGTAGAAAGAGGTTCCAAGAAAATAAACAAAACAAACTAAGTTGCAACCGACCAAACAACAACAACAATAAATCAAACAATAGTTACAACCAATCAAACTACAGCAGCATAACAAACAATAACAAAAATTCATTGTTTGACAAGACAAACATTCAGTTGTACATCGGTCATATTGAGAAAGAACTAATACATTTACATTTGTGTGATCTTTCAAACTCAAACAACACATTTTCTAATGATTTGATCAAATACAAGTCAGAGATGGAACAATCTCAAAGAAATAATCAAGCACAAATCAAGACATTAAATCAACAAAAAATCAGTTTAACTCAAGTGATGAACCAGTTGCAAGACAAAATGGTTCAACAAGAAATCAAACTTGAAGAGTTAATTACTGAAATTCCTGAAGACAGAAAGATCAATCTGTGCTCATCAGCATGCATAGATAAAGTTTAGGCATATCGGAAATATTGAAACAATATATCATACATGGTAAAGGAGGAAAGAGCTTCACATGCAGAGGAATTACAAACTACCGCAAATCAAATTAGTTCACTAGAGAAAGAAGTTGAAAAATTACTTAAAGAAAACCACAAGCTGAATGCTAAAGAAAATGAACTCTCTATGAAGTTAACAAACACAAAGGATGAAGTTAAACCTAAAATATCAGAAGCAAGTACAACCAAAACAATCAATGACTTGCAACATTACATTGAGCATCTAAATCAAGCAATCAATACAGAAAAGGCTACAAATGCAGAATTGAAGATACAACATAAAGCCTTTGAAGATAAAATCAATTCTCTCCTGAAGGATGTAGACAAACTCCTTGGAGAAAGATTTAGTCTTGAAGCTCAAGTTACAAGACTCACTGAGTCTCTAACAAAGAGAAAAGAAGATCATGCATCAACAGAAGTTAAACTTGAGAATTTAAAGATGACTGCTAGCAAGTTGGAAGAACTACTTCATGCTCAAAGAGATCAGAAGAAGAGTGGTGGAACTATATATCATGTTGTTCCTCCTCCTTACAATGATAACTACACAGAAATGCCAACTTCAATGACAAGTTAAGTCAAAGAAGATTCAAATATGCATGATCATCATCCACCAGACAAACCATCCATTATTACTCAAATCACTTGTCCTGAAACAGCACCAAAGCGATAACTCAAACCAGAATCACCATACAATGAAACCTTTCATTCCTATGATGGTCAAGATGGAGATCCTGCACGCGATAATAGTGATGAAGAAACCAACCAAACAAACAAACGAACATTGACATGTGTTAATCATGTCATTAAAGAAATCAATCCAAAACAAACACAACAACTGAAATCTAAAGCAGAAACCCAGACAAAAAACAAAAGGCTATGGTTCTCTATGAGAAATTCAAACCAGCAGGATTTCTTGAACCAGAATTGCCTAAGGCCGGATTAAAGGCAAAGATTAAGATGGAGTTATAGAACAAAACAGAAGCCAAAGGTACAAAAAAGCAAAGAACAGGTCAAGAGGAAGAAAACCTGATCAAAACCAACTATCAACCTCAATGACCACATTAGAAACTCCAAAACAACAACCAATTCTCTACGAGACATGCAATTCACATTCACACAACACGTCTTAGTGTAAAAACACTGAGA
>BJCN01081051.1:0-13083 GCA_018326445.1 Flaveria brownii
ATAAACTACTCATCCAACAAGTCTCAATCCACACATAACCAACACAAACATAAAACATGACACCACCGTCACCCTCCAGTGCTTTCCCAACGGCTCCATCGTCACCGCTAACCGCTCACCGATCACCGTGGCACTCTCCGGTGCCGTACCTCTTCGGGGGCCTTGCCGCCATGATGGCTCTGATCGCTTTTGCTCTTTTTATCCTCGCCTGCTCCTACTGGAAACTGTCCAGGAGGTTGCAGAACAACACCGACGCAGACCCCGAGACAGACCTCGAGGTCGGAGCCGGTGTTGTTAAAGTACCTGATGGTAAAAAGATATTTACTAGTTTTGAAGAGATGTTTGTTGTGGTTATGGCTGGAGATGAGAAACCGACGTTTTTAGCGACGCCTAGTTCTAGCAGAACGTCATCGTTTGGTAGTAATAGTTGTCGTGGCAATTTAGCGACGGCAGATGATTCGTCGGTATCGGAGATGGAGAAAGACGAGACCGGTTATCGGGTACAAATACGCACCACGGGGAGCCATGAGTCCGTAGAACATGTGTCTTAGAAACATGTTATTTAACGTCTTACGCACCGTATATGTTACAAGGTGTTTGTAGCTGATAATGGTACGAGAGCCTTGTGTATCGGGTTTTATTTTCATTTATTTGATCGCGTGCGCTAAGACCGTACATAAAATTTTGGACTAGATAGAGCCTTTGTTTCATTACTGGTTTATATATATACTAGTTTTAGAAAACCCGTGTATTACACGGGTTGAATAAATAAAATATTAATATAATAAAACTTATGGAAAATAAAATGATATTTTAAAATATGATATGACTGAAATTACGTATAAGTACTATAAGTAATAAAACAGTGATATCAACATTTTATAACTTTGTTTTTAATTTTTTTTAAAAATAATATTTTGTTCTAAAACAAACCGTATAAAATACCATTTTTTAAAATATTTTATTATCATAACTCCTAAATTAAATTATTTTTGGTTTTTAAATAATTTACTTTTTAAAAATAGTAATTTTATAATATATCATATTTTTAACAAAGTTTGATATTTTAGAAAAAAATATTACTTATAAAAATTTATTTATTTTGAAATAACATTAATAACAAATATTTTTCTTAATTTATAAAAAAAATATTTTAATCTAAAAAATGTTAAATAATATTATTAGTAATTAAGGTAATTATTTAATAGGAGAGAGATGCGGGAAAATTTTGGTGAGGAGAATTGTGATGGTGACACGTGTAATATCAAGTTACTCTTTTATTATAATATATATATATATCCGTCTAATCAAATCTGATTAAACTTACAATATAGTTTGATCAAATCTTAATTGTTGAGTTTGTAGCAGATCCCATGACATAACTTTGTTTTTGTCGATTTCGTTTGATCGTGAGAACGTACATAAAACTATGAAGTATTAAGATACTTTATTTCATTACAAGTTAAGATATATTATATACTTGTGTAGTTAGAGTTGGGTTAAGATTAAAATATAATTACAATGTTATGGGTGATTAGTCTTTAACTCTTTACTGAATTGATTTTTGACACATGTTGGGTCAATTGGTGAATAAGACAAAACATTATACTTCGTTGATAATTAAGTAGATTACTCTTAGCTAGTTAATGTGTTAAAGGCATATGAGGGTTTGAATATAATGATAAAATGTTTTCTTAAGGTTGTTTGTTCGAGTATTAGGGGTGACAAATAATCATGTATTATTTAGTGTAGTTTAGAAGTAAGATTAAATGAGTGTATAAGTTGTTAAAAAAATTAGTGTTTTAAAACTTTTGCCAGATTATTAATATATTACCAACCCTGTCCCTTTTAACATGTTGGTAATCTTATCTAACAAAAACAACATATCTAGGCACTAAGGCAATTGTACGTTATATTCTTGTAAATACAAAATATTGAATAGCTAGAAACTCAAATTACATGACAAAATGAATGTTGGCTTTGATCAATTAACAAAAAGCATCAACCGTTTCAAAGCTAGAAATTGTTCTAAAACAAATTTCATCATTACCTCTAAATTGAATCAACTCTTCTTTTGCATTTATCAACTTAGGAAGCAAATGCACCCTTGACCTCAAGTTGTTTTTACTTTTGTTTTGTTTTGTTTTCTTAAAAAAACACTTAGGCACTGTTTGACAACTTTTGAATGATTAAGAGTTGAACCAATAAGAGATCTGAATTATTAAGAGAAAACCATTAAGAGCTAGTATATCGTTTAACTATTTATAGGCAAATATCTAACCAATTTAGATAAGAGGTCTAAACCATTCAGAATTATACCTCTTAACCATTCAGCATTAATATAATGTTTAACCATTCAGAGACAAATGTCTAAACCATTCATACATTTGCTCACGAAACAAACAGTCTGAACCATTAAGTATTGAATCATTTAGACATTTAAATCATTAAGAGGTTGTTAAGATGCTACCAAACAGCCCCTTAAAATTTTTTAGAATAAAATCATCACAACTTTCACCTTGATGGTTAGAGTCCACAACCCTCTAATTGACGAAAGACCACCTATTTTCAAGATGTCCCTTTACAGAAGTTAACCTTTTGTCTTAATAGATGCAGGAAGCGTTCACATTAGATCGAAATAAAAAAAAAACACTCTTGCATGTTATCAACTATAATACATAAAATAAAAGAAAACAATAAAATTAAAATTACTTTAAAATTGAAAAGAAAGTACAATCTAAGATGAAGATGATGTACAAAAATAAATTGATGTTTGTGACTGAGAATTCGTGTTCAACAAAGCTCGCTTAAAACATATATTGAGTCTCTATCGATTTGTTTCACAAAGTAAAACAACCAAAATAGTGTGTATTACTCGGGAAGACACTAGAAACTATACCTTGAAGATGAAGAGTAGGAAGAAAATAATTGATGGAAATTGCTTTGTGTAATTTTTGAATTGCTAATGAATTCAGGTATGTCCTAAACAAGACATAAAACTTTGCGTTTTATTAAATACTTATGTATATTGTTTGATACTTTGATTTGATGATTTTAAACTAATTTTCAGTGGTTCAGTACTTGGTACTTTGATAGTTTGGTTAAGTGTTTAACCGGCTTCACTATGAGCCCAAAACATAAATGGGCCAGACCACTAATTTTCTAGGTTTCGCCCAAGGGCCCAATATATGCGCTTATAATATTATAGAATCTGTAATGTAACCGCAAATGGGCCTAACAAAAATTACAACTTTGTCCAAAATGTTTACTATCAAAATAAAATAAGTACCGGATTTTGATAATTTTAACTATTATTTATTAGCTGGTAATATTTTATATTGATAATAATATTACTCTTAACTTTCACTTTGTGGCTTGGAGTATCCCACTTGCATACATTACACTTTATTTTCACATGATTTTGCTTACAGAAAATGTACATTTCATCATTTTTTTTCGTAATCATCCCTCTGAGTGAAATTGAGTAGAAATCAAGTGAAATATATGATAATTATGCGAGTGAGATTGTTATTGGTAACTAAAGTGAAATTTAAAAAGTAAAACTCTCAATATGTGTTTAATGCAAAGGATATCATCGCTTTATGTCGTTATGGAAGAAAACCACAAAAATAGAAAATCATGTAATTTGGTTAATTATTATTACTACTACTACTGATGTTATTGTTATTAACAAAAATGCATCACAACTTACACATACACATGGTTCATTAACATCGTTAATCTTGTATGTTTTAACATGTTATAATTAGGATTACATAATAAGACACATGAATGTCATAAAAAACGATTGAATAACAATAAATGTAACAAGATAAAGAGTGAAAGGAAATAAATAATGAAGTACTGATATTTCTACATATATCACACTCAAGACGGATCCATTGACTCTACAATACCGTGTGTAGGCGAGGAGAGAAATGCTACCGTATATGATTGGTGTGATGAGTATAATCCTCCACCACACATACTACACATACATGTCTACAGTAGTATGGTTGCGACACACGTATGTCCTGTGATGTCTAAACGATGAGTAAGGTATCGGTGAACTCCTTTTGTACTCTTTCACCTCATCGGTTTGTGGTGTGCTATCACCTAACAAGATACAATTAACACAACGAGTGTAACAAGGAGGCGTGTTGAGTCCATTTATTTTGTACCGTAGGCGTATATGTATAATGCATGTGTTGATTCGTTGCATTTATTCCAAATTAGTCGTATGTGTGCCTTTTTTTCACACAAAGAAACTGTTTTTTTGTTGATTGTCTCTTGGCTTAGTAGCATTTAGTTTTTATCTTTATTAAATTATACGTATTTAAATCTTACGAAATAAAATTTGATGTACTTAAGAGTAGATTTTAGGTTGGTGTGTGAATCACCGTTATATCAAAGAAAACAATTTTTGTTTAGAATACAACAACCGCATTGGTTGCATATAATCACATAAGAAGTTACTAAATCATGTTATCATACAAATTAAACTTTATTATTATAGCGAGGTTTTATCCCAATTCATAAACAAAATCACGTCTATCATATTCTAAAAACTAAGTATTCCACACGAAATTTACAGTTCATTAATGAGTTCTTACACCATTCAACACTCAAATATTAATTTTAAAGCAATTCTGGAACCATTATGAATGAATTTAGCTACGGATTGAATTCCATTTTAGGTATTTAAAGAGTATCTTTAATTTCTTAAATCACAAATTTCAGTGTCCTAAATATTTGGATTGAACTTCTACTACACTTTTAGTAGTGTTATAATTATGCTCAACCATTATTAATGTCTTAAGCATATTCTTCTGTCTAAACCTATGAATTTCGATTTCCTTTTATAAATACTTGTAACAAGTTTATAAATATATGAGGTTTCTAATTTATGATTTTATATAAAATATAAAAGTTCATATAATTTATAAATTGTTGAGATAACAATTATTTATATTGAAAATCAACCATATTTAAATTTAATAATGTTAAAAAACATGTTACATATAGTATGAGTTATTTAGTAGAACTATAGAAGATACTTATGTGTCACGTACAAGTCACCACAAAATCATTCATTTAGTAACTTTATTTATCTACTAAGTCATTAAATATACACATACTACAAGATTATCAATTATGCCAAGCTTTGATGATATAGTAAACAAGAACCCAACATGTGCGATCAAGACAACGAATGACAACGGTAATGCGAGTTCATAATTTTTTTTTATAAAACTTGGCAAAAGGTTTTTAAAATTTAAATCTTTATATAATGTTGCCAAGTAAAAATGACTAATATGTGTAGCATGCATTCTTCTTCACTTTCTTTCTCCTTTTGATGTTTGCACTTGATATATTTTGATATTCACTTTTTTCTGGAACAACATTTTCTAATACCAGGAAAATTTTCATCAAACCTGCACACCGCAAAATTTGAACTCACAACTACTTGATAGGGGAACACACCTTTTACCACCAATCAATCTTTATTCCTCTTTAAGAATATTTATATAATGACATGTGATAGAGATCTTTAGAAAATATGTAATCACTAAGTTTGTGAGAAAGAGAGGTTTACTACAAATGGTGGAACTTGGTATTAACAGGCAAGAACTAAAAAGATAAATCTATAAAGTCGGTAGGTTTGTTAAATCATGAAGAAAAATTAAAGTCTAAACGTTACCACAAACACACATTTTGTAGGGGTGGTGGCATTCAAAACTTCATGAAGAAATAAAACTTTGATGTAAACCCAAGCGATGCGGCGAAGAAGTTGTTATATATTGTTGACACTTTATATAAAAGGCCGATGCGGCGAAGAAGTTGTTATATATTGTTGACACTTTATATAAAAGGCCGTTAAAATATTCACCATGTTGCGGAGAATTCGTTAAAATAATGAAAAAAAAACTCACAAACACTAGAAATCGAGAAAAAACAAAAAAAACAATGCAACTTTAAAGTCTTGTAGATTCATGTTTTTGTTACTTGTACATTTTTATGAAAACTCAGTTTTGAATAAATTTACATTGTGCGTAGATAATATGAGCATCTCGCAACGTTACATTCGACGTTTAGAAAAAGGAATTTTTTTGAAGTTATAGTGAAAAAAACAAAAATAAAGAATGAATTAAAAAACAAGTGACAAGCCATAACGATTATGTTGTATATATAACTAAAGATGATGGGGGACAAAAAAAGTAAGAGGAGGCATAGAAGGTTGTATATTTTGCCTAAGTGATATGCGATATGTTAACTGTTAATATTTATAATTAGTAATTTTTATAATTGCCAATTGTTAATATTTATAACTAGTATTAAGCCCCCGCGCTACGGTGGCGGGACGTAAAACCATGACAAGCAGCATCATTGTCACACTACCGATCACTTAACACAGGAAAAAATTGTATTAAAAAGCAAGAATAAAAATAAAAAATATAAAAAAACAAACGAAAAGTAAACGTAAAAACGTTGAACGACACACGTTGAATGTAAAACATAGAAAACAATAACTAAGTCGATTTAGGACCCGTGTATTGCGTCGGCGCGGTTAAATAGTAAAAAATAGATGTGAAAACGTTGAGTCAAACACGTAAGTTGCAGCGGGTAACTCATAAACTTTAGACTGTATGTATAAAGGGAAATACGTAAATAATGAAATGTATAGGAGATAAAAATTGACAATGAAAAAGTATTAGGGTTAAATTTGTGAAATATATAAATGTATTATAGTTAAAAGTAAAAAAAAATGAAAAAAAGAAAGAAACCAAGTGTACAACTCATAAAACACAATGTACAACCCATAAAGCATATAGAAATTAATAATTAGTATATAGTTAATTACTGATTCCTAAGTGAGAAATCTCGGAGAGGATTAATAATGAGTAATCATTAATCAAGTATCTAACTAAAAAATGTTTTAAAACTAAGATTAAAACTCATCTAACTATCTAAGAACCAGTTTATTTTCATTTCTAAATAGAATAACATGAGAATATATATGTATTTTTATTTCTGTAGATATAATTCGCCTTCGATAAATAAATGTTCAATAAAGAAAACTAAGGCCTTCATTAATTGTCGTCAAATTTGTTGCTATCAAAACCAGATAATTTGATATACTTGTGGTGGGATACGAAACTATTTATGAAGTGGCCCAAAATGCAGTTTAAAAAAGTTTTGGTTCATATTTGATATCGATGCATTTTATAGATGAAATTAGATATAAGGGTTGTATGGTTGTCTATTAATGATTATTAAAAGGCTATTTTTTAATAATTTTTAGCATTTTAGTGGTTAAAATGTAATTTTGATGTCAAATGCTTAAAAGGTTACATTTTATCGTTACCTCTTAACCATTCAGCATCAGGGTTAACTATTAATCATTCAGCATCAGGGTTAACTATTAACCATTAACAGGTTATGAACCATTAAAATATATTATTTTATTCACCATTAAGAGCATACCAAACAATCCCGTCAATACATTCTTCTATTTTTCTTTTTTTTTATAAATTTAGTATATAATAAAAAAAATTGAGGATATTTATTGTCATTATAGAAGAATAAATACAAAAATCATAAAATAATCCATTTGGTTTCTTAAACAAACATATTTCTAAATATATATTTTTCTTTAGTTGTAATTATTTAGTGTTTTAGTTTTTTTAGAGTTAATAATTTTACATGTTTAATAATTTATATAACTTAAATAAAATCTCTTATAGCATATGTTATTTACACGAATTAATGGGTCAACTGGATTTCAAACAGGTCTACCTGAAGGCAATTTGTTTTTTGAATGATTTTTTTTTCCAACTCAAAACCAATTTTTTTCTTGTAGTCTCAAGTCAGTTTCAGGTTTTATCATCCTTATTTAAAATTTAACTTTTAATACCTTTAAGAAAAAGAATAACTTTCAGGTTCTATATTTGAAATTTAAGTTGAACACATGTAAGATATTGGGTTTTTTATATGTATTCGAATGATTTTAGCACGTATGAAAGAGGATTGTTTTGGAGTGATCTTAAGTTCTTTTATCACTTCATAAAGAAAGCTGATAAATTTGCAAAATTGAATGGAATATGTGACCTTGTTTGTCTAATGGTAGAAACCAAAAAAAAAAAAAAAACTTTCTTTTCCTTTGGTTTATTAGATACTGAAGCTACTAGTGTTGGTTTTACCCGTTCCAACCACAACTGTTGAAAAATATTTTTCTAAATTAAATCTTATCAAGATAGATTTACGCAATCGAATGAGTGAGGATTATCTGAACAATGTTCGAATTTGTGCGCTCGAAAGAGAAACATTTGATAAAGTAACATAAGGCGATGTAATAGATCGATTTTAAGCGATAAAAACAAGAAGATAACAGATCTATTCGGTATTTGTTTAACTTTATTTATTAACATGTTTTTTTTTATTTAATATTGAATGAATGTACCAAAAAGGTATAAATAAACATTAGACGGCCCTGAATATTTAGGCTACATCCCCCGTTGTTTGAAATCGTATTTGATTGTTATATATAACCTGTACCTGCCATTGAATCTCTTTGGAAGCGGTCTCTCTACCTAACAAGATAGAGGAAAGACTCGCCTACACCTACCCTCCCCAGACCCTGCTCTTGAGTGGGATATACTGGGTTTGTTTGTTTGTTTGTTTACCTGCCATTGAATGATGAAAGAATTAGTAATAATTACTTATTTTTCATGAAGATCGCAACTACTGATTTGATGTATACCTTTGAAATAAATTATTTCTCAAACAACTGAAAATATTAAAAACGAACACATTACTTTAGAGTATTATTTAAACCATGTTGCAATTTGTTTAATTCATTTAGTTTGATGTACTGGTGTTGGCTTCATGCACCAAAGAAACTGATTGTACTTAAAAAGATTGCTCTTAACTTAAAAAAAACATATTAAAATCCAACTTTATGATATCATAAGCTTAAGACTTGACCAATAATTAAAGTAGCCTAAAATAAGGCTATACTTTTACAAAACTATCCAAAAGGGCAGGTTGATTCTTTTGAGACTTTTGCACTTGCATGCTTGTGTGTAAAGCATGGGAAAATCAATAATAAATTAAAGATCATAATTCCATATCTTGTTTAGTGGAGAAACTCAAAAGTAGCTTTCTTTAACCACCCTAAATATATACTTAACCTCACAATATTTGCTTTCATAGCATTTCATTATGTGGATTATACTTATCTGGTATTAAAAGAAAGAGTATGATAGTATAGGTCATTCTAATACAAAATTAATTTAAAAATCGCATGATCACATGTACACGTTGGCTAAAAGATATAGTTAGAGAGAAAATAAGAGTGAACCGCACATATTAAGTATCACCGTTAAAAGGCAAATATGCACATGAGTTTGTATGTTTCTTACTGTTCGATCTATATAATTAAAATTGGGTTTTTGTTAAACGAACCTTTATGAAAGTATATGCCTCCTTTGCTTGATAAGTTGATATGCACCTGAACTGAAGGTCTCTTTGCATGAATACGGTTAGAGTTTAGGTTCCCCTCGCTTTGTTGTTTAAGTTATTTTGAAATTCAGTATTTTAATCTACTCATTATACAATAAATCAATGTGTTGGTGTGGGTGTGTGGGGGTGTGTGTGTTTATATAGAAAAAATGATACAATCGAAACTATAGGTGCGATTGGTTCATGGATTGTCTTTAAATAAATTTAAAGAAACTAGAATCTAAAGAAATTATATTTAAATCATAACTTCCCATAAAACTTGAACTTTGAAGGAATCGGAGGTCATGGAATTGAGATTTGTGATAGATTTGGTTGACAAAAACATGTTTTCTTTATTAATTTGCTCTAGAAGTTAGAATTTGGTGGTGGTGGTCTGGCTGTGGGGTGGAGTAGTTGGTGTTGGTATCTATGGTGGTTGTTGGCGAGCGGGTGCAATGTTGGTAAAACGGTGGTCGGGAGACAGCCTGGTGACGATGGTGTAAGTTGATACGACAAATGAATCAAGGAAGATGGCATCAACAAGTGCTGAGACAAAATTGGGATAGTAGCATTTATGATCGGGTGGTGATGCTGGTGATAGTGCTGCTAAATAAATGAGATATTTAGTTCCTTTACAATTTGAAAGGAATGTTAATTTCCCTTACTTGAAGTAATTTAAAAAGATTCATTTTAATTTGAATTCATTTATTCTCCAACCAAAACATGTACTGTTTAAACTTATATTTTATTTAACATATTCTATGATTTAAAGAGAATTTCACAAATTCATTTTTTAAATAAAGTTTCAACTAATCAAAACAACACTAATTAGATGGAAGTTCTCTCTTTAAATCAAACAAAAGCTATACGAAGTGGATGTATAGCATGGCATCTCCCAATGGCATGCTAAAAAGAAGTAACAATTGAGTATATATATTTAAAAATGCCGGTGCATTCCCTCATATATATAGTCTCATTCTTCTTATTTTCTTCTTATCATTAACATTATTTGATTTTATTAAAAGAGAGAAAAAGAAACCTCTATTATCAAATAAAAATAAGGTTGATGCAGACAAATCAACCAAATTGGCAAAGAAATGTTACGTACACCATAGGGCAAATTAATTCTATTGCACAATGTGAAGAAAAGGACTAGTTTTGCCATTTGTTATCACAAAAAGCATGGTCATTTTCATAACAAATGTGAATCAATCGTGTTATGATCATAAAATAAAGATATGGCATTTGATCCATTATTAATTTAGTTCACCTATCAGACCCATGAGCTAGTATGAAATTCTAATCGAACAATTAATCATAGACTTATATCTGACTTATGTTAGCAGCTGATAATATTTTATTTGAATAACCCATAAATCGTATTTGGTTAAAGAAAAAGTTTAAAAAGGTGCGTCTCTAACAAGATAATTGTGAACTAGTCTAGACCCTTTAAACCTCATTTTCCTTGATTGTATCTTTCTATCAAAAAGTAATGCTACTTTTTTCTCGTGTAGCTTTCACATTGAATTAAAGGGGTTGGTTGGTTTAAAAGTCACTTGCTTTTGAGGTCATGAAGAACCTTACTTAACAAACCTTTCTTTCAGAAAGTTTAGGTGTGGAGGATGAATCATTTTGTGTTGATTCTATGCTTCAAACTTTGACCTCTGACTTTGCTTTTGAGTTCATGAACCACCTTTATTATTATTATTTTTTTCCTTTTTACTAGCAAAAACATACACTATTTATATTAAACATACTTTACTTTTCAAATCATAACCCTTATATACCGTAAAATTTAATCTTATAATCTTTTGATTGTTGAGTACATCACTTTACTATCAAAAGTCTGGTGAAAACATAGAACCTCAGTTAACAAACATTTAAAAAGGTGTGTAAGGGGTAGGTGGATGAATCATTTTGTGTTGATCCTATGCTTTAAAGTTTGACCTCCAAATGGGTATATTTGAATCTTGCATGGTTCTTCTTCCATTATTATTGCATGGTGGGGTATATTCCAGAAAATAACCCTCAAATTGCTTGAATAAATCAAGAAAAAAATAGATATTTTCCGTTTGGAAGAGAATCGTTGTCCACTTGTCAAACTTGATAATCATTGACTTTTTATCAAACTTTAAAGACAAATTTACATCCTCTTACTTCTTATCGGGCTTTTCTTATTTGTCACTTTGCTTGAAGGTTCCTTTTAAATTTGTTGCACATCAAATTAAGTTGTTGAACCGATATATCCTTCATTGACGTGGGGAAGAAGCGTGTGAAATGAATTTTGACCATTGATAAGACAAAGTAGTAATTATGATTAAACATGTGGAAATTTCGTTAATAATTATGATTGAAAACGCAAAAAAGAAAATTACAATTGTTGTCTCTTTATCCGGTTTCATATTATTAAACTTAAATAACGTTGATATATTTAATTATTTTTATTAAAAAAACACTTTCATTTTATTATATATTTCTACTACTATATAATAAAAAACATCAGGGCAAAATAGTAATTTCATTGATTTGTGTAAGATGCGCCGTTCCATATCTTCCTCTGCCGTTTCAATCATCTCCCATTCAAACCTCCTTGCCGATTGTAGTTCCCAGACGCCCATGTGAAATGTCACCTCCAACCACCAAATTCTTCATTCGATCAGCGGTCGGCCATCTCAATCGATGTTTGATTAATGGAGCTTTCATTAGTGTTCGATCGGATTGGTTGTCTCTCACAAGCGGCCGGCCATCTCAATCATCTATTTAAAAAGGAAGAGAATGGACAGTATATTTGTGAACATAAGCCGTTCGTTTTCGTCTCTATGGCTCACCTTTAGTTTAGGGGTTTTCTCACCTAAGATTGATTTTCTCCTAACGGTGGTCTCAACTTCGGTGATGGGGACAGACTAATGTACGAATTTCCATTCGAGGATGTGACAACTTAGTGCCCCAAGGTTTAATACTCGAGTAGTGAAATTGATCGGATGGATCAATGGTCCATCAACTTTAATTATTCGTTTAATAAAACAAGAACTAATAGCGAGTCCACGAATAGATATACAATGTTTTTTTTAATAAAAAACAAAAGAAGTACATTACTATGGTATCCACCTGTATTTGTTAGAACTTTGAATGGTTTGAACTTTGAATGGTTTGAACTTTGAATGGTTATAAAAAGTAGGCAGCAGTGGTATAATTGTAATTTCAAAAGTCAATGGAACAAATGAGACATCATAAACTACAATACGGCTCAGATATGATATGAAACACGTTTATTGCCAAAAGTTGTGGAATAAATCCATCTGACTGGAATGTTTTCATTTCACCTTCTCATTTTCTCATTATGATTAAGATAATAACGGTCAAATACTTTTTTTTAACTATAATTGCATTTGCATCAATTTTTTATCTTTATCGTTATAATTATATTAAAATTATAATTTATAATCTTTTATTTTTAATTAAATAATATTTTTTATATATTTATCATTATATTTTATTTTTTATTTATTTACAACCACTTCAAAAATATTAAAAAATTTATAGGCGTGAACTGTGTTTTCTTTAATGTATAGATAAATAGTA
>BJCN01081111.1:0-10864 GCA_018326445.1 Flaveria brownii
TCTTTTATTATAATAGGTAGATGATAAACCATTACAAAACTAATTAAAACCTATATGCTTGAAAAATTATTAGACACATGTAAGAATACCTAAAACGAAATATACGTCTAAATTATTTTTATTTTAAACAAGAGTAATATCATAAAAATAGTATCATAACAAGAGTACCACAAGAGTAAATATCATAAAAAATTAATATACTTTCAGTTTTTCCTTAAAATAGTACCACAACTTTTTGCACGTTAGAGTCACTGTACATATAAATTTTGAATAAAATCGTGATTTTTTTGGGGGAGCCAACCTGAAAGCGGCTGCACCAGTTTTTTTTTATTACATGGATTTATTTTTATCTTAGGTGTCTTAAAAAAACATACGTGGATTTTGAAATGTAGAAAGCCAAGTACTTGAACCGTTTTACATAGATTAGAAAGTAATGACGTTTACTCGTTTTTCTTGATTAAAGATTTTATGACTATTTCAATTAGTAAAACTAATATTTTTTTGATTGCATTTTTGTCTTATAATTTGTAACAAAAATATACTTTTAATCATAAAGAATCCAAATAAATAACAATAATTATACTACAAAACAAAAATTAAAAATTAAAAAATATTCCACATAATTTGCTTACATGTCTATTTTCAACACATAAATAGTCCATGTGAGCAAAATAGAGTTAACATGTATGTCATATAAGCAATAAATAGGCTATCATAAGTTATGTCATAATTTTATTCAAATTTAACTTGTGGAGGGACTTTATGATAAGCCATTACAAAAATAATTATATTATATAAGTAAAATATCAATCATAAATTGTTTAAAATTAAAATTTATACACGTTTTCGCATTATTGCTTGTTATTCTTTTATTATATTAGAAATTCAGAATGTAACGAATATCACAAGTTTACGGACATCAATTTGTTTACCAAGTACTATAAATTATTTGTAAGCATATCATTTCAAAAATACTTCTATCTTGTGTCCTCTTGATAAACAAACACACATTATGACAAAAGTATCTTGGTAAATTCAAACATTTAGTCGGTATCTGCGATAACATTTAAGTTATTGTCATATATAATGTTTCATGAAATGTTACTAGTTTTTTTCGAAAACTAATACAGACACGGTAAAATTGCAATAAAATATAACACAATTTTATTGAATTGTCATATGTGTATGTATGGAATAAACTATAATTTTACTTTTTAATATAACACTTATATTGCTGACATATGTAATAAATTAACTTATCCCAAACGTACATTCATTAAAAAGATAATTCGTAACACAAAATAAGCATTTTAAAAAGCTCATTACATGTATGATTCTATTATTCTTATTACAAAGAAAACTAATTAATGCTGTCATGCATTCTAGAAGTTATTGATTTGTGCTTTTAACGACCTTGACGTATTACTAACAAACAAATTAAGGACAAATACTTAAATGTAAGGTGGTTGTAAATATAGAGTAATCAATACAATAATGAACATTCTATCTTTAAATAACATCAATCCAAATTCATGCAAAATAAACTATAATACTAGATTATTTTCCCACATACTAACCTACTAGCAAGATGGAAAATCATGCTAAACTCTAATTAGTAGACACGCTAAGTGTAATATATTCATGGTTATTTTGCAAGCAAGTGTGACTTTAAAGACTATGATTCTAACGAAAAAGGCAACTGAGAACTACGATTTTGGTTTACGTAATTTGATCCTCATAAGTTAAATTGAGGACTTTGATGTGGTTAAGACTTAAGAGCCTTAATCCTCAAAAGTAGACCTTGAAAAGTTTTCTCACAAACTATATATGTTGCGTATAATTTATAAAAGACACCTGAAAATAATTAAATTGCAATTCACATGGATTAATGATTCTCATAATATAGTTCATTTGGTTAAAGTCAATATACATTTCATTGAATCGTGTGAGTGTTGCGGTGTTGGTATGTGATGTTTGTGATATGTGGGAAACGTTGATTTTCATGTATGACATATTAGACACTAGACTAAAATCACTTGATCTCTAGTTGTTTCTTTAGTGAAAATTTGATTTTTAGATATGTAAGGATCTCAAACACTAAAATCTCTTGATTTTTTCAAGAATTCTACAATTCATGATATTTCTAACACTTGTAAGACCATTTTTGAAATATTCAAGATAAACTAAATAATCAGTATGATAAAATCTTTATAACAAATCGTAAGTTCAACTATGAGATATTCATCCGGACATTAATCTTGTATTTTTCTTTTTAGATCTGCTCAAATCCTATGAATCATGCATAAATACGATTTATAAAAATTACACAATTTTTTTTGAACGGCAAAAAGGATTTTATTAAAATAAAAAGACTAGCGAGTAGCTAGAGCATAAGCAAAAACAGGATTACAATTGAAAATTACACCATGACTCCCATTTTAATTGATCTAAACCTCCTCTATGCTTAATCCATAAGAACGAAAAGAAACACATTACTATCAGAATGTTCTTTTTAAAGCAATCAATAATTTAGTATTCATCAATATTTATGTATTTATGGAGAATGTGCACATGTCACATAGAAAAAGGGACTCATAAACATAATTACACTAACTTAGATTATCTTTTTAGTACAATAAGCTTGTATTTCGTTATTATTCTACGTGTCAATATAAGTAGTTATCGATCTTCTATATAAAACATTTATTATAATGTTATAGTTTTGAAATATCATATATCTCATGTCTCCCCATTTTATAGTTTTATACTCTAGCTCGTAGATCCAGCTGTAAGAGATGACCAAAATTTATATTAAGAGTGATAACTCGACACCATAAAATGATAATAAATTTAAATACACTTCAGAATTGTCCTATATTAAAGCACTTTTATAATATGTGACAATTGGTTCTATTTTAAGAATAAATTTTAGCTATGATGCTAAAGGTAAAAAAAAACATTGCTGTACCCAAAAAGGAACTTTTACATTTTATGGGAAGAATATATAGCATACTAACTTATGTTTGTTTTTTATTTTTAAGCAGACAAGTATTTCAAGTCCTTTATTTATTTTAATCACAAAATTTTTTACTTTTATAGATTCCCTGTAATAAATAATAAGATCATTGTGCTACAAGTTTGTTTTTTCTCCAAATTTGGAGTTAATTTGCATGCTCCATTTTTACAGAAACATTTGGAGGATAGCGAAATTTTATTTTTTTTGTTTATAATATTTTATCTAGTTTATCTAATACTAAAGTGAAAGTAATTTTTATTAAGTTTTAAAGCATGTTTTTGTTAAATACATGAAAATTGTATGTAGGTTATTTAGATCTTACTCGGCATGATCAGATTTTAAACATAGAAGTTGTTGTAAATTTAATAATACACTTATTGAACATTTATGGAAGCAATATGATTAATAAAGAACATAAAGATTGAACGACAACACACTAACATAAATCATAAGTAAACGTATATATATAGATTATATTCTTTAATTAAACAACAATAATCGAAACCCACATTACATTCTTTTACACAATAAGTTTCCAAATGTGCATCTTCTGATAAAATGAGTAACCATAAACATACATGTGAAAACTATATAATCTCCCATAACATTAACACACATGCAAAAATCTAGAGCAACACACGAGGTTGGCACTAACACAAATGAAGGTTTACGAACACATTTGGGAAACCGACCTACATTCCTAACCTCCATTGGCATACATATTGTCGGTTTTAATTTCGAGACCATTTCCAACTGATTAGTTATCACCAAACAAAGAGTTTTGTGTAAAACATGTGAAAAATCCGGATGTTTGTCAAGCGAAGAAAACTGAGAGGGTTTATAGGTATCGAACAAAATGTTCATTTGAAAACCAATGTCGTTTACTTTCCTAATCTTTCGCAACGGAAATTTGATTTTTTTTTTGATTTTTTATTACCCGTAGCTGATATGTTTGTAATTAAGTACCAATAAACATAAATTGGTTATTTTCAAAAGATAGAAGTTCAGTTTTGTAGTAGGATGAAAAATAATGTGTAACTAGATGATAAGATCATATATAAATACAAGAGAGAAAACGATAAAGCGGATATCAAATTTTAAACAAATTAGATACAACTTTTAAATCTCTCATAATACTATTAATTAATCAGAGGAAGTTTCTTTATCATGTTATATATAAAAGTATAAATCTAAGAACTGAATTGATAAATAATGTATATGGTCCCATTTTAATTTTTAGTTCTCATGAAAAGACAAAAATAAAATAAAATACGTGTTATAAAATATTAACTTTTAGCTGGAATTGACTATCAAAATTAGACTAATATACATTGTTCAAATTTGAATGTTCTTAGTTTAATATTTTAAATTACTTATTTCACATCCACTTTAGTAACAAGCAATAACTTTCATAAAGTAATAAATTATTTAAAGGTCATATAAAATATTTAAAAAATTTGTTAGGCCTCAAGATGGTAAAAAAAAAATGAACAAATGCCACTCGAGATGAAGCGTTATGTGTCAACTAGCAGTGTGTAGGATTACCGCGTCCCACCTTCAATAACACCCCACCTGTGACACTAGGAGCGTACACGATGATCATACGAGATGGTAGAAGAAAGGGTTTAGCGCGATACAACTTTGACATAACAAGAGCATCAATCCCTTTTTTTTTAATTGTTTTCTTTTATAAATAAAATTCATTCTCTCATTCCTCTTACTCTCTCACACCTAAACGCACACACACACACACATCTATCTACATCTTTGGGTTGCTCTCTCTCTCTCTCTCTCTCTCTCAAAGTTGTCTTTGTTTCAAGAGTACTGAACATGTTATGATCATCAAAGCTTCTGCATCAAATGATTTGAAAAAGCAAGGTCAAATCTTGCTAGATTCACTTCTTTTTAGAGAGAGAAACCTAGTATTCAAGAACACATCCATCAGCCATATCTATATCTATATATCTATATCTATCTCTATCTCTATCTATTGAAATCAAATTGAAGTTATAATATTTTTATAGTTTAATCTGATGATGGATGATATGACTTCCCTTTCTGTGTTTCAAAAGTTCAAACATTTAACACATTCTTATTTCTTCCTATGTTTATGGATATATATAATATAATTATTATTATTATCTTGCAAAGAAAGATTACTGTAAAATAAACTATCACGCACATAAAGCTCTCTCTCTCTCTCTATGCATATACAGACATATGATACAACTGTGCATGTATATGTATAGATAGACACATATATACATGTGGTCATCTATTTATCTATAATCCTATACCCCTATCTTCACTCTCTCTCTCTCTCTATATACATATATATATCTCTCTCACACACAAACACCATACACACACACTCTTAGAGTCTGCAAGTTAATCTGTGATCTTGTTATGATATCTCACTTTGAAAAGACTTATATTCTTGCAGATTAATCTCTCTGTCAGCAGTTGTTGAATGATGATGATGATGACGATGGAGAAACACACGTGCACAATCATCACATATCCATCAACACCCTCTCTGCAGTTGTGAATCAATGATCACTTGATCATTCTTGAATTCATTAATTCTCAGGTCTTTCTGTGAAAATATTATCAGGGAATTGAAGGAGATATTTTCGGAAGTTTACAGTTGCGTATGGGTTGAGAAAACAGGTAAAAAAAATGCCTTTTTTTATTTATAATTTATTGTGGGCTAATTATATGCATACAAGTGTCTTTTGTGATAATAAAGAATAATTGGTTACAGGTTGAAGAAATTCATCATCAAAAGATATAATAAGAACATCTATGGCGACTTACTACAATGGAAACTCAGAGATTCAAGGTGCAGATGGGCTGCAGACACTAGTTCTAATGAATCCTGGATATGTATATTACTCTGATGCACAACAGCAATCCACACAAGCTGGGAATTTTGTGTTTCTTGATTCCAATCATCCTGGAAATACTCAGGTCAACCACCACCATCAGCAACCGGATATGGTGGCGGTGCCGCCAGCAGCCCAGGGTCAACAACTAGTTGGCATACCGCTGTCGGCGTCACCACCATCCTCTGTCCAATCCCCACACGACGTCTCGTCCCTGCACGCGTTCATCCCACGAGCCCAGTACATGTACAGCCCTGTGGAGATGGTGGCTGCACCACGGCCTGATGGCACGCGGTTTCAGCAAGGTCTGTCTTTAAGCCTGTCGTCGCAGCAGTCAAGGTATAACTCGTCTCAGGCCGCCAGAGTACCTGTTTCTCCCACAGGCGGTGGTGGTGGTGGTGGTGGTGGTGGATCGACATCATCAGCATCTGGAATTTCAAATAATGTTAATGGTATGCATAATATGTTGTTGAACTCAAAGTACTTGAAAGCAACACAGGAAATTCTTGAAGAAGTGGTGAACGTTGGTAAAGTAGCACTCAAGAACACTGATCAATCACCTAAGGATCTCAAGATTACAGCAGGCGATGGCGGATCACCGCCAGCAATCACCACCGGAGAAGGGGAAACCGCTATCAAATCCGCCACTGCTGCTGAACTTACCACAGCAGAAAGACAAGAAATCCAGATGAAAAAGGCAAAGCTTGTTAACATGCTTGATGAGGTAACCAACTAAACATCTAACATAAACCATTTCATTCGAGTTCTATCGATTTCTTACTAAAGATTGAACCTTTTTTCAATCAAACTCATGGGTTTTGAAGGTGGAGAGGAGATACAGACAATATCACCACCAGATGCAGCTTGTAATCTCATGGTTTGAACAAGCAGCAGGAATAGGGTCTGCAAAAACATACACAGCACTCGCGTTACAAACTATCTCAAAGCAATTCAGGTGCCTAAAAGACGCAATCATGGGACAGATCAAGGCGGCGAGTGTTAGTCTAGGCGAAGAACACGGTGGTAGCAAGGCCGATGGTGGCGGATCGAGGCTGAAATTCGTGGATAATCAACTCAGGCAACAGAGAGCTCTGCAGCAATTGGGAATGATCCAACATAATGCTTGGAGACCCCAAAGAGGATTGCCTGAGCGTTCTGTTTCGGTTCTTCGAGCATGGCTCTTTGAACATTTTCTTCACCCGTATGAATCAAAACCCGCGAATAAACATAAATTTCTTCTGAATTCTATACCTTTGTGATTGAATTATATGAATTTGACAATTTGTTGCAGGTATCCTAAGGATTCAGATAAACATATGCTTGCGAAACAAACAGGTCTTACTAGAAGTCAGGTGATCATCAATTTCCTCTGTTTTTATGTATCCTTTGAATTTGTAGCTTTGTGTTTTTGATTGATGTTGCTTCTGTATGAACCCTAGGTTTCAAATTGGTTCATCAATGCTCGAGTGAGGCTATGGAAGCCTATGGTGGAGGAGATGTACCTTGAGGAAATCAAGGGTCAAGAACAGAACAGAACCGATGACGATAACACGAACCCAAACACGAACACAAACAATCAAAACGAAATTGATTCATCGTCAAAACAGGGGATTACTCTTTCACCAGAAAACTCAAACTTCCGAACCACCAAACAAGAAAAACCCTTCGATCCACCGGCGTCAATGGCGGTTTCCACCGGTGTTTCACCGTCTCCGGCCACCACCGGAGTCAACTTCCAAAACCCATCTGGTTTCAGCCTCATCGGAACCCTAGAAATGGACGGAATCGCACAATTCAGCCCCAAAAAACCTAGAAATGAACAACATCAAAACAATCACGACACAGGTTTCACAATCACCGGCGGAAATCCGACGGACTTCATCGGAGGACTAGGTGGTTACCCAATCGGAGACATCGGAAGGTTCACCGGCGACCAATTCCACCACCACTACTCCGGCAACGGCGTTTCGTTGACTTTAGGGCTTCCACACCACGAAAACCTCACAATCTCCGGCAACCACCAGACATTTCTCCCTAATCAAAGCATCCAACTCCGGCGAACGGCGGAATTACAGGGAGACAACGATTACGCTGCCGTAAACCCACCGTCGTCTTCACACACAGCATCGATGTATGATCCGATGAACATCGAAAACCGTAAGAGGTTTGCTGCACAACCTATGCCGGATTTTGTTGCTTAAACAAGATCAAGAAATCAAGAAATCAAGAAATTGAAACAAGATTTACACTAGAACAGAGAAGGAGGAGGAGGATTAGGGTTCTATATAGATACAGATTAGGGTTTTCATGAATCATTGGATGATTTAAGGACTGTATATTAATTTTGTATCAGCAGATGCATAGATGGATCATAAGGTATATTGTATGTATGAATGTAATGTATGTAAAACTAATTATATATATTTGGATTGGGGGTATACAAAAAACAATATTTATTATCATATCATCTTCATCATCATGCTTTAACATGTTGGATTTGAATATTTTGGATTAGCACAGCTGCTTGCTTCTAGCAGGTTTTTAAAACTTCTTGTAGTTCATGACAGTTCCTTATCGTATGCGCGCGAATGTTTTCTGCAGTTTGCTAGTCTGGTGAGGGAACTTGACGAGTTTGCTTGAGTGGCAACGATCCCGATTATGGGTTTGGAGTTCGCAAGATTTGTATAATCAAAAGAGTGATGGAACGTGGCTTGAGTAAAAAAGCTGATTGCTTTTACGTTTTATGGATGAATTCGTTCTACGAGTAGTAAACAGTCTTGAAGAGTTGAAGTACAAGAAATTCTAATAAATCCTAAACTAACTGCTAATTCAAAAAAATCATTAAAATTATATACTATATTAAAGATCAACCACATGCTACAAAAAAATATCATTTAGAATATAAGTGATGTGTCATGTGACAAAACAATTATGTAAAAGTATCTCATTTCATATAACCTTTTTATCGTACCAAAACCTTTACCTTTCCTTTTTTTTTTTGAACAGACCATAACCTTTACCTACGTGTGAAGAGTTTCATCTTGTTGACTTTGACTTATTTGATCAACAGCTTTCACCATGTTTTCTGAGGTATCTATCCAATTCTAAAAGAAATCCTTTATTATTTTCAGTTTGGTCATGATTATGAAAGCACACAACATGTCAGCTAAAAGCATGGGAATTTATGCAGTTCACCTGTTTCGCATGTTGATTTTACTACATTATTATGTCTTGCTAATAATCTTATGAAACAATGTCTTGACTTTTGATTTTATTTCTTCATAGGCTGTTAGCAATAGCACGTCATCATCTTCTGTAAGCTAGTATTCAATCTGCTCTTGAGCAGATGTTCTCAATAAACCATTGTTTGTAGTAATGCTGATGCGCCAAACACATTGGCAGAGCTAAAAAATCTTGACATTTGCAGAAGGATTTACAGGCTGCAGGCGTGCAAGAATCGGTTTTGCTAAATCGTGTTCTTTACTAAAGATTTCAACACAATTGTAGAAATCCAGAATTTTGACATGTGATCTAGCTTTCGAATAAAACGATCTGCAAAGTATTTGCTATTCTTTATAAAAATGTGGGAATTTCAGTAATATGAAACAAAAAGGATTATCAAGATTCCACTCACCCAATGTTGTGGATTTTAACTTACTAATCAGTTCATAATCACTCCATAGTAATCCACAACTTTTAACTTAAACACTAAGTGAAATAAGTAAAGGGAAACAAGAAATACCTCAAGTGATGCTGCCTCTAATGTCTAAAATCTTATATTTAGATTCCAAGCTTCTTGTAGACAATTTCACAAACACCTTGTCTATTATCATTATCTCTCTAACGAGTCTAATCAACTAGATTATGTTCTTCTCGATCCAACCCGTAAAGTTCACTTCTTTTCAAATTATCAACACCAAAACGACAGACTTCTTGATGAAAAAGTTCATAACGAGTAACCACGGACCCAGTTCCTAGGACCAAAAAAATCAAGTTGGGAAAGATGTATGAAGATAACTCTCAAACTTGTTTGTTCTGAAAAATCACACATCATAACAGGAAAAAAAAACGGGTTGGAATAAGAAACCGACAACCTGACCCGAACCTATTGTCAGACTAGTTTCACTCTAACCCGATCCATCCCCTAGGTTCGATATCAGTTCTTAACTTTATTCGGTGAAACCAATTTCAACCAGCTAAAACCTGAGACAAACCAGTTTTTAACCCGATTCAGAACCGGTCATTTTCCTTAGTCAAACCGGATTCAACCCGAACTGTTTAAAAAAAAACAGTTTAGACTTTTGGTCAAACTAATTTCAAGATTAGGGCCGGCCCACTTCGCTTTTTAGCTAGGCGCCTAGGCTTAGCCCCAAACTATTGGGCCTTATAAAGAAAAATATATAGTGAAATGTGGCCCATCATTTGGGTAAGCCCATTAGCCTGTAATCTACTCCACGGTAGGGCTGTTCACGAACCGAACTGAACCGAACGCAGCTCCGCTCGAACTCGGTTCGGTTTCGAACCGAGCGGCTCGGTTCGGTTCGGTTTTACAAATTCGAGCGCAAACTTCATGCTCGAACTCGGTTCGGTTTTAAACCGAGCGCTCGGTTTTCCTCGGTTTCGCTCGGTTTTGTGTTAGAATTTAAAATAAAAGTAATAATTCATTCAAGTTTTAACAATTAACATTGAAGTTCCAACCCAAAGTAAACAAAGTAACAAATAAAACATACAAAATAAGTTCAACAAAATAGAAATCCAACTATCCAATACATAAAGTTTTAACTTTTACTCAAACTCTAATCAATCACCATAAAACCCAAGTCCACCACCTCAAAATAGAAATCCATCGTATCGACTTTTATTCTCTAATCATCGGCATCCAACAATCTTGCCTTTACGCTAATCAACCTAATTCAAAGTTTAAAGAAACATGAAGTTAATTCAAAAGATACAAATGTATTAA
>BJCN01081509.1:0-13031 GCA_018326445.1 Flaveria brownii
TCCAATGACTAAGTCATTTTTCACCAGCTTGTTCATGTCCTTCATGTTTGAATGAACCAGCCTTCTATGTCACAGTTGAGATTCATCTTCTGAAGACTTAGAAATTAGGTAGGTTTCACTGTTTATGATAGAGGTGTTGTTTATATCCAAAACATATGTGTTTCCTTTTCTTGATGCTTTAAGAAGGATCCAATCTTCTAGAATGGGAAAACCTAGCATACGAATGTAACAATTAGTGTTATCAAATAAAGTGGTATAATTTTGATCATAGATTTGAGAAACACTCAGTAAATTGTATTGTAAATTTTCATAATAATTTACTTTCTCAAACTTGAGTACACCATTTGTTACCATTCCTTCACCAACAATTTTACCTCCCTTCTTATCCCCACCAAATGCCACATATGAAGCATTTTTATGTTTGAAGTTATGGAGTAGAGAACAGTTTCCTTTCATATGCCTGGAACATCCACTGTCAACATACCACTTGTTGTCAGTCCTTCATGTATGTTCCTGCACATATAATGATATCAATTAGAATGTGGAACCCAAGCCTTAATGAGCTTGAGCTGACCACTGGTGTATAAAATTGTCACTCCCTCATGAATGAGTCTTGATGATTCAGGTTTGATTTTAGACTCAATTGATTCATTTTGTTTTGTTTGTGGTGAGGATGATTTTGTTGAAGATGGGCTTGAAACTCTTTGTTCTTGTTTTATAATCATTTCTTCTTTCATCTTCTTTTTGTTTTTGTTCTGCTTTGAATTTGATGATGAACCTTGATTGAAGAATGTTTCACCATCCTTTGATTTTGATTATGGTATTTAAGTACCCTTTTCAAAATGGTCAAAGAAGGTTTCATTAGCATCTGCTTTCTTCTCCTACAACTCTACCTTTTTGTTAGATGTTTTGAGTTGAGGTTGTTGTTTCATCATCTTCTTCTTAGGTTTATCCTCAGCAGATGGTTGCTTCTATGCTTTGGATACCTTTTTCTTTTGCTGCTGCTTCTTGAGCTTTGAATCTTCTTGACTGTTACTTGATTATGAGTCTAATTCAACCTTTTTAGATTATTGCTTCTTTGTGCTCTTTGTTTTGTTCTTTTTGTTAAAATAATATTCCTAAGTAGAATGGTTATTCTTGTTACAAATAGCATAATGTTTGTCAAAATAACAATCAAAAGTCATGCGATTGTTCATGTTGCAGATGGAGCAATAACTGCTGAAGTAGCATTCATTAGTATTGTGATTATGCATATCACACCACTTGCAGTATTTTTCCTCTGCTTCACCTTCAGACTCAATCACTTTCTTCTTCTATATTTGTTTTTGAACCTTCAACTCCTTAAATTTGGCAGCTGATGAATCCTTGCCATTCCCAGACATGATGTCAAAGGATTCTTGCTTAGCATCAGATGATTTCTGTTGCTTAGGATTCACAGCTTTCTGTTGCTTGGCCTTCTTCTTGATGATCGTTGTTGCAGCTGGTTTCTGCTTCCGTAGATCTTCTATGGATGTTGATAGATCAACATGTTTCTTCTTCCATAGAAGTTCTACTGATAGTGTTTTCTTCTCCTTTTCTGCAGAAGTGATTTTTACTTCTTCCATAGATTTGACATTGATAACATCTTCAGTTGTTGTTGTTGATGGAGATTTTTACTGTTTGTTAAGTTCATGAAGTCCTTCATTTACTGAGCTATCCTCTTATAAATTATCTTCAGCATGTTTCTTTACTTTGGAGGATAAGGCAGCTTGATTTCTTCAAGAACTTTGGACATGATGGGTTCAAATGAAACATTCTTTCCCTTACCCAAACCATCAACATGTTGCTCATCATGTTCATCAGAATAACGCAAGTCATCACAATCATCAAAGTAAAATTTTGATTCATTTTGTTTTAAGACTTCTGATTCAGAAGACTCAGTTTCACTCACCTCAGTATCTCTACCATTTACCAATTGATTAAGTTTAGTTTTTGGTTCAATTTTGGTGCTTGGCACAAAATGGTTTGATAAACTGTTGGTCATTGAATCAGGTAAAGGGGTATAGTTATCATTCACTAGGGGTGCAACAACATTAAATCCCAACCCGTACCTGTTCTTTGATTCAATATGAGAATTTAACAACTTCTCATATTGCTGAGATGATAATTGAAACTTCTGAAGTTTCACTTCAGTTGTTGCATGATCAGACATGAATTTTGTTAAAGAGGTGGTCAGATGCTTAACTTGGGATTTTAAATTGTAATTTTCAAAAACAAGTTTATCTAAATCCTTTTATCAGGAGGTGATTTTGATCTGATATAATTTATGCTCTCTTGCATGTGATTCATTCAAAACCATTGTTTCTTTTACTTTGTTAGCCAATTGTTGAGCATGGACTCTCTATCTCTCAACCTCTTCAACACATCTTGATGAACACAGTCTATCCCTTACCTCTCTAGCCATATGTGGGACTTTGTTCTCCATGTTGGCCATCAAAGCTTGATTTTCTTCCAACACCTCCTGCTCATACATGCTCCAGTCACATGTTCCATCTTGCAGAATGATCAACCAAGTTTCCTTGGTTTTGCTTGGTCCTATTGAGGAACTTATGGCTAGTGGGGATGTGTTTGTAAGTTGAGGTTGTTTGAAGGTTCTTGACTTGCTTATTGCTGGTGAGACTGATGTTATTGAGACTGATGGTATTGATTTTGTCTCATATCCGTTGTTGATTGCTGATTATATTCCCTTGAGAAGTGCCCATACAAATTGCATTTGTAGCATCTCACCTTGGACTTATCAACACCAATTTTTGTTGTTCTACCTGCAGCTGCCGAACTTTTGTTCCTTCTCAAATACATTTTGGCTCTGTAAGAAATCATGGCCATTTGCCATTGCAGATCCATCTCTTTAACTTCATCTGGATGTAGTTCCTCAAGATCTTGCTGGCAAATATGTGCAGGTGTCAAAGTACTACCCAGATAAGCTTGAAAGCTTGAACTAAATGCTGCAAAAGCTGCCTTCTGTTCTTCTGAGTCCAGACAACAGTAATTGGTTCTGTTTGATTGTTGTTTTTATTTGAGGAGGATGCCTTTGTTGATGCAGCAGGTGGGCTTTTTCCCTCATCATGTCTTCCTGTTTCTTTTCTTGCAGAATTGCTTTGAGAGTTGGATTTGGATGGCCTTGAAGCATAGAAACCAACTTCTTCATCATCACTCAAAGTACAAGAGCTTCCATCATCACGATTGGAAATAAAAGCACTTCCAACACCTTTAGTTTCTTTGAACTGGTATGGAGCAATGGGTGCTTTTACACTCTTGTTTCTTGTTTTCTCATCCAGTTCAAGTGCTTCCACCTTAGCTACCAATGTATCTAGCCCGATGGCTTTAAGATCAAGGGTATTCTTGAACATGGACATTGTTTGAGTCCAACTTTCAGGTAAAGTATGGAGCATCTTCTTGTTTAACTCCTCATTGGTGTATTTCAACTCCAATAAGTTCACCTCAGTCACCAATTGCATGAATATATGGAGTTGTTGAGGAACAGATTCACCCTCAATATGATGAAAAGATTCATATTGGGAGCGAAGTGTATCCTTCCTAATGCTTCTGATTTCATCACTCCCTTCATAAAGAGTGTGAAGAATCTTCCACAAGGAGTTTGTTATTTTTTAATTTTCACACCTGATTAGGAGGTCTTCAGGTAAAGCCATAGTAAGTATACTATAGGCTCTAATGTCAACTTTGACCTTCTTTGCATCCTCGGGTGACAAATCCTTTAGGCTTACGGGTTGATTGTTGTCCTAGTAATCAGGTCCAAGTGTTGGTGGAATGTAAGGACCTTCAGTAATGGACACCCATAAATCAGAATCAGTGTAATTCACATGATTCCTAAACTTGATTTTCCATGTTTTGAAATCAACTTTGTTCTCAAACTTTGGCGGTTGGTAAGCTGATCCAACAAGTGAATTACTCATTTTACTTTGATGATTGTTAACTAAAATAGAAATTCCTTTAATAATGATCTAATTAATGACAAACTCTAAATTATCAGTTAATTAAGTCGTTGAAGTCAAAATTAGTCAATCCTCTTACTAAATTTTCAACTGGTATGAGATTGAGGATGTTTGATGATAGATTTTGTTCAAATTGATTTGAACAACCGTAGATTATCGATCAGTAATACAAATCTTTGGATCAAATTGAGTTTGACGTAGATCGATGTTAATCGAGCAATTAAACAGTTTTCGTTGAACGATAGATCAGGGTTTGATGATTTTAAGCTGATTACACCAACTTGTTGAGTATGATTCCTTTGTTAGCTATCGATTAGCTTAACTCAACTTGTGTTTTGTAAAATTCATTCAATAACACACTCGAATCTGAGTTATGAACTCTCAAGTCGTTATGAACACCCCAAAACAATTTTATGCAAAATCAACAGATCCAATCAAAAACCTGATCGATCTAATGATTTAAATAATCAATTAAACAATCTAACACTGATAGATCAATTGATCTAGATCAATGAGCACGAGGCTCTGATACCACCTATGAATCCAATGATCGAAACAAGAATTATCAGGTTAGATTGCATGAATAGTGATCGCGGAATTATCACTACTCGTTGTTTAATTGATTGATGATGAATTAACAATTGTAATATGAATCAACGAAGAACAAATCAGTGAAATATAAAGCATATAAATGAACAAACAGATTTGATTCAAACTTTTCCATTAATAATTGAAAAACAATAACAAATTGATCAAACAATGATTGATTGAATGCTATTTGTTGATTGCTAGGGTTCTAATGATAATTTTGGGGTATTTTTGTTATGGTTGTTGTTACGGCTGCTAGGGTTTGTTGGTAGGTTATGATCGGTAGCAATCAGTTTTAATCGGTACCTAAAAGTGTGCACCTATGGCTCGTATTTATAAGCTTAGAGATTTACTGTTAAGGTAACAATAACTTTCTTATTGTGGTAAGAAAATTACTCAGAGAATGTCTTGATATGACGTTCTCTAACTAAAGTGAAGTCGTCCGCAGAAGTTGACTTTCTGACATCACTTTAGTGTTTGACTTGTTGACTTGATGTACATGGTGAAATACATGAAAGTGTGTTGGTCTTCCGGAGGACTTCAACCTTTCGTGGGACTTTGTTCTTCAGTAGGAGTTTTGTCTTCCGTAGTAGCTTTGCCTTCAGTAGGAGCTTTGCCTTCAGTAGGAGTCTGTCACTTGGGAATTCATCCGTAGCAAATTGTTCTTCCGTAGAAGATCCTAGGATGCACAAGTCCTTTGTTGTTCTAGCAGAACATCTACGGAAGTATAGAATTTTCATCCGTAGATAGTTCTTACACTTAGTCAATTTAAAAAATTGACTAAGTATGATGTTATGCCTTCAATCACACATATAAATCAACATAGTTATTGGGTTAACCTACATATATATTGCATACAAGAAGATGAAAGTGTTTCATTACAAAGATTGATGAAGTTCTAAGCCTATACAAAAGATCTATTCCTAACAACTTACTGCATTGGTGGGCCTCAATATGTCCAATAATCATCTTAGTGGAGGCATTTCGGACGACATCAGAAACATGTCAGCTTTAAACTCTCTTGATCTATCAGGGAATGAATTGAGCGGGTTGATCCCTCTAAGCATTGCAAATTTGAATTTCTTGAGCCACTTGAATTTGTCAAACAACAACTTATCAGGATGAATTCCAACAGGAAGTCAACTGCAGACCCTCATCTATCCATCAATATATGTCGGTAAAAAAGATCTATGTGGAGCTCCGTTGCCAAAGAATTGCTCCAATCATGAAAAGCCAACTACAATGCACATGAACCAACTGATGAGCGCGAGGTATGGTTTTATCTGGACATAACGTGGTTTTATTACAGGGTTTTGGAGTGTTATTATTCTTTTGGTGTTGAAGAAACAATGGAGACATAAGATTTTCAAGTTTGTAGAGGAGACTGTGGACAAGATACACATTGCAGTCATGGTAAGAGTTAACAAGAAGAAGAGGAAGAGAATCCATATAGATCCACCTAACTGCAATTAATTCTCATGTTTAGTATCATTGCTTGTTTTTCATTTTAATAGTACTTTTAGGATTCTATATATGTAAACATGTGTTATATGATATGGTTGTGTGTATATACGGATATATTTGTTATGTACTTCTTAGCCCATGATATTGTTATGATTTTAGTAGTTTTCAATGGTACAAAGTTTATATATTAAACCGATTACCAAGTTTATGATTAGAATCACTAGCTTGTTGTTGGTGCTGGTGAGTGGTAGTTGTGTTAGGATTTGGTTGGTTGGGTAATGTTGATCATGTTAACATGCTAGTTGGAAATTTCCTTGTAGTACTTTACCTTTCATATTGTAATTTTTTTAAAAACCTTTTACAATCCGAACCAAATAGATACTTCTTTTAAAACAAACTATATGACCCCTTGTATGACCCTAAACGGCCTGCGCATTTTGCTAGGCTTCGTTTTAACCCAATTCTTATGTTGAGAACCCTCAAAAAATGACATGGATAAATATGGATTTAACACTTTATTTAGGCTAAACAATAAGTTTCAAAGCTTAAATTTGAGAGAATTACAACTCTTTTAAGCCCATACTTTACCATACAATATAAAACTGTATTATATATTAAAACGACTGTTATTATGTTCAAATTAAAGCGGTTTAAAGTGACACGACAACATCTTATGTTCTATTAATTAATTTCTTCAATAAGTAATATGTCAAACTTATATACAAAGGGTATCTTATTCAAATATTAATCTTCTTTTCTAAAAAAAAAAGTAAAATGATTAATTCTAGAGTTTAAAACGTCCATATCGTTGAGTTTATTAGATTTTATTGAATACCTAAAATATGCTCTAAAACTCAAATATTTGTATACACACAATTAGCAACTACCACATCCATTTTTTCAACTTCAATCGTCAACTTTATAAACTTTTAAACCTCAACTTTGTAAACTTTCAAGTTTAAAATTTAGCTTAAACCCTCAACTTTCTTATATATGTTTCAACTTGATCCTCCATATTGTATGTAATATATGATTTTAGCATATTAGCTATTTACTAATATGATTTGTGGTTGTACGTGTTATAGATTTTGTTAAAAATAAGATTGTATAAACAAGGTACTTTTTAAAGATCGTAGGTTGTATCGACTATGTTTTCTATCTATGTTTCAATTACCAGATCCAAGGTGCTACAACCTTATTCGGGTTTTTTATTTAATTAATTAACTTGATGTCACCATCGTAACACCCGTAACAAAGTTCACAGACACATTACATTATCTGGCTTAATTTCTGGTTATTATGTTAACAAAGTCATATTTGTCGCAGACTAATGAAACATTATTAAATTCATAATGAAACAAAAGGGAAGGGGGAAGCGGGTCGTTTCTTTGTCCGAACATGCCAGACTTGGGCTTGGATCTGATGGGCTAAATTGATCCTTGGGTTATTAATTGGATTCCCCCCCCCCCCCCCCCAACGTTTTCATAGGGGATTCGAGAACATAATCATGTGATGTAATCTTTCTACTATAATAAAAAATAACTAGAATTGACACGTGTCAGCATTATATTTCTTCTCGCCAATTTTTTCTCGCCTCTCTCTCTCTCTTCTATTAAATAGTTTTTAAGACGTTTGTAATATATGGGTTTACTAAAGATAGTTAGTTTAAAGTAAATAATTATCACTCAGTTTTCTAGTTAAGTCATAGCCCTATGACTTTTAAAATGGGAGATCATGTGTTGGAGTTTCGCTTGGGACAATTTGTTCCGGGTTGAGCCGGAGAATTTTTTTTCATTTGTGAATTTCCTCCCGGATGGGGGTGGGTGGGTCGGGTTATCTTGTTCTGTTCTTCGGGCGAAAGGATGATCCGTTTGTCGGGCTAATTCCGGGTGTCCAGGCCTTTGTTGTTTAAAAAAAATAGCTAAAAATAATTTTATAAGTGACATGGAAATAATATTTCGGGATGTAATGTATGTATCAGTATTTTTAACCTATATGATAGTTCCAACATTATACTACAACTTAAGATAAAAGTTCCGATACAAATGGCTCTAAAACTAAAAAGTGTAAAAAGTAATCTTGATCATTTATCTCCTTAATCAGTGATTGATATCAATATGTAGGAAAAAGTTTATGGAGAATTTTAGTAATAACCAATTTTGTTTACTTTTTTACAAATTTTTTTATTTTTTTAAACGTTCATAACTTTTATATATGTCATTATTTTTTATTAAAATTACACCATTAAAATGTGTGTTTTTATATCTTTAAAACGAATATTGTATTGTTATATAAATTTTTTAGTAATTTTTTTATGTTTTTAAGCTCATATTTCGACATTGTGTATTTTATTGAATTCATTGTGTCTAGTCTCACCGCCATCATCACCACCCCTGAACATCAAGAACCACCGGAAGGCTCAACCGTGACAACAAAGACATCCACCGCATGCAGAATAGGCACAACAGCGGGGTCGATGACTACCCTTTCCGAAAACCCTAAAGGGTACGGGCGGTGGGCATAATAAGCACCATCGCTAACAAAGACAAGCAGTGGCTAGGACGGGACGTTGCGGTGAAGACTATAGAAGGCAGGAGGCAATGCCGGCAAGGTGCTAGTGACTTCTTTTTATACAAGTCCAACACAAGGGCCAAAACCGCAAAAGTACGAAAGAAGCGTGGTTAATTAACGAACATTACACTACTCCACCCGCTAATTTATTAATAGTATGTAATACAATATAGTTATGAAGCATAAATATGAAAAGTTAGACCCAATTAAAAATGTAAGGACAATTGCTAGGACAAATGTATTGTATGGGTTTGTCGTTATTAGTAAATAGTAATGAATATATTTAGAAAGAAACGTACAATTTTGCATTGCAGATGGTCATATGTAACCGGTTAACAAAACTAGTGGGATCAGAAGTAGACAACTCCTTTTAAATGGGAATTCTTATCCTTGCCCCCTCCATAGTTCGTCTACCTTTATCGCATATCGCAACACATAGTGATGGTAGATTTCCCCTGTTGGAATTAGAGTTTAGGTAACCTTAGGTTCAAATATAATAGAACTGGGATTTGTGCTCTTTCATCGGCTAATGCTAATGGAAGGGGATAACACGAACAAAGCATGGTTGTGAAAGATTGCAAGTGTTACTAAAATGCTAACATTCTTTAACAATTGCGTTTTCATCTTTTTATATATTGATCTTAGTTTGTATAATTTTTCATAGCTTTAGTTGTGAACTTTGAATGGTTCCTTGTCCTTATTGATCATGTTGATGATTATTATAGGAATATCAATCTTCCTTGCCTTCACTAATGAGAGGATACATAATATATATACATATTCCTATTCTATGCATTTGCCAAATGATACAATTAATATTTAAAATATATAATCTAATACACCCCTCAGTCTAAGGAGGAGGAAGCCGGATGCTTAGACTGGATCGAAATTCTTCAAATAAGATTCACGGTAGACCTTTTGTGAAGATGTCTGCCAGTTGGTAACGCGATGGTACATGAAGAACTTTGACTTGCCCCAAACGAACTTTTTCCCGAACGAAGTGGATATCAATCTCGATGTGTTTTGTTCGGTGGTGTTGAATGGGGTTGCTTGACAAATAGATAGCCAACACATTGTCACAATAAACGAGAGACGCTCGTGCTGGTGGGCAACCTAGTTCAAGAAGCAAGTTGCGTAACTAGCAAAGTTCTGAAACAACATGTGCGACCCCACGATATTCAGCTTCAGCACTGGAGCGCGAAATTGTTGTTTGACGTTTGGAAGACCATAAATGAGGTTATCTCCCAGAAATACACAATAACCTGAGGTGGAGCGTCTAGTATCGGGGCAACCGGCCCAGTCCGCGTCCATGTAAGAGATCAATGTAGAAAGATTACCTGGGCGGAGGTACATACCCATGGTGATAGTCCCTTTTGATGTATCGTAAAATACGTTTTAGGGCATGGAAGTGAGTTGTGCGGGGATCATGCATGTGCATACAGACTTGTTGCACTGCGTACGAGATGTCTGGCCGAGTGAAAGTGAGGTACTGAAGAGCACCAGCCAAGCTTCTGTATAGGGTTAGATCTTCAACTAGATCGCCCGCCATTGCACTGATTTTCCCATTTGCATCAACAGGGGTGATGGTGGGGTTGCAACCAAACATTTTGGCACGACTAAGGATGTCTAATGCATACTTTTATTGATATAAGAACGTACCCTGACCGGTGCGTTGAACATAAATCCCAAGAAAATGTGATAGTTCTCCAAGGTCTTTCATAGCAAATTCAGGCAATAAAGTCTTCATGATGAGCTGTGTAAGGACGGCAGATGATGACGTGAGTATAATGTCATCTACATATAAGAGGAGGTATGTCGTATCCTGTCCATGCCTATAAATGAATAAAGAGTTGTCACATACACTTTGAGTAAACCCAAAGGTGGTGATAAAATCTGTGAATCGTTGGTACCAGGCACATGGAGCTTGCTTAAGACCATAAAGAGATTTCTTCAAGAGACAAACATGATCCGGATGATTCTTGTCATAAAATCCCAACGGTTGATGCATGTAAACTATTTCATCTAAGTTGCCATATAGGAAGGCATTTTTTACATCAAGTTGGTTGATAGGGCAGCCGTTCGATAAAGCAATAGAAAGAACCGTCCGAATGGTAGCTGGTTTCACAACCGGACTAAAATTCTCGTCACAGTCAACTCCCATCTGTTGAGACCTGCCATCACAAACAAGACGCGCTTTGTAGCGTTCTAGAGAGCCGTCAGATTTGAATTTATGTTTAAATAACCACATGCTTCTAATGATGTTCATATCCCGTCTTTTAGGTACAAGCTCCCACGTCTTATTTTTTATAAGAGCCTTAAATTCATCATGCATGGCGTGGGACCAAACGGGTGAGTTAAGGGCAGATATAGGGTTCTTGGGTATGGGCTCAAGTGAGGGACTGGTGGAGGCATGTAGGTTAAATAAGGTTTTTAGTTTGTGTGTGCCTACACATGAGCGAGTGATCATTGGATGGGAAGGTGGACGTTAGGGGGCCGTTTGAGTGGTGGAGGGTGTAGGCGAGCGGTTGGGTGGGTTGGGGAAGGTTGGCTGTGGATGGTGGTTGGGTGGGTTGGGGAAGGTTGGTTATGGACGGCTGGTTTGGCTGTGGCGGTGGTGGTTGGGCTGCTTGAGCAGGCTGCGAAGGTGGGAGGGATGGGTTGTGTAGGAATGGGTGGTGATGGGGGCGGTGTTAGCAAGGGCAAGGCAGTAGGTGGTGTGGTTGGGAAAGTTGTTTGAAGGTGGTCCCATATAGCTGGATGAGGTTCATCTTGAGTATCAAGAAAGTTGTACTTGGTGTTGGATGGTTTGATACGACTAAACGGAAAGATGGTTTCATTACAGATAACATGACGGTTTATGATGATTTTGCGAGTGGATATGTCGTAACATTTGTAACCCCTATGATTCGATGGATAGCCGAGAAAGATGCATGGGGTGGAACGTGGTTGTAGTTTATTGATAGAGGATGAAGGAAAAGAGTGTAGCAAAGGCACCCGAAGTTGCGAAGATGTGAGTACGAGGGATGCTTTTGGTATAGAAGAAAGGTAGAGGTGTTGTGATTTTTTAATTTTGATGGAAGAATGTTAGAAATGTAGGTAGCGAATTGAAGAGCATGGTGCCAAAAGGATGTTGGAAGAGATGCATGTGATAAGAGTGTTCGAACAATGTTATTAATGGATCTTATTTTTCTCTCCGCTTTGCCATTTTGGGATGACGTGTGTGGGCAAGAAAAACGAAAAGAGATACCATTTTGAGAACAAAAATTGTTAAAGGCCGTGTTGTTGTATTCCGTGTCGTTATCACATTGTACGTTCTTGATTGATTTGTTAAATTGAGTTTTAACATAGTTACGAAAATTAGACAAAATACTAAAAACCAATTATTTGTTTGTGATAGGAAATGTCCAAAGATAGTTTGTGTAATCATCAAGTAATAAAAGGTAATAACGATGACCTCCCGAGCTTGTAATCGGGGAGGTCCACAAGTCACTATGTATGATATCAAACGGTGCGCAAGTATTTGAAACAGAATCATAAAATGGAAGTTTAACTTGCTTCCCCAAAACACAAGATTCACAAAACAACTATTTAGAATTACTAGAAACAGAGATGTGTTTATGTTTATTTAAATGCTCTAATAGAGACTGTCCAGGGTGTCCTAGGCGTTGATGCCATAGATCCCGAGAAAGAGTAGCAAAAGCAAAAGACTTGGTGGGGGTAGCAAGATATGGCGGTAACGAGTAAAGGTCCCCGGTGCAATCACATCGGAGGATAGGAGTCTGCGTCCGGTAGTCCTTCACAAGAAAACCATATTTGTCAAATTCAATTGAAATATCATTATCTCTAGTTAACCGTCTTACCGATAGGAGGTTTTTAATAAGGTATGGAGAGACAAGGATATTGTTTAGGTAAAGTGAAGGGTGTGGGGGTTTGGTTTGAATTTTAAGATTACCCATGCCCGTTACCAGAATTTGTGTCCCGTTGCCAATAATGATATGATTTAAATTGCTATTATTCAAATAAGAAGAGAGAGTACCTGGCGAGTTTGCCATGTGTGACGTTGCCCCCGTGTTCAAGTACCACGTCGGATCCGGATTGTGTCATGGTGTTGAATGCTTGCTCAAGTTGGGTTGTAGTGTAGGATTGTTGGTATGTATGGTGGGCTTGTGGGTGTGGGTCGAGAATTCCAGGCGAGTTGGGCCAGGGGGAATAATTGTTGGGCCTGTTTGGGATGGTGGGCAATGGACATGGTGGTGGGTTGTAGGTCCAAGTGTAAGGGTTGTAAGAAATGGGGGCCCAAGGAAGGGGGTAGCCCAGTGGAGTATACGGGCTAGGCGAGCGACCATGGGGCCGGGAACGGCCATGGGAGCATCCACGACCCCGACCACGGTTGGTGTTGTCTGCGGTATAGGATTG
>BJCN01081670.1:0-12225 GCA_018326445.1 Flaveria brownii
ATCTGCACCCGGGTCCGGTGAGTCTTCTGCATTGGAGTGGGAAGGGGAAGCCTTGGGTGAGGCTTGATGCTGAGAGACCGTGTCCTCTTGATGCGCTTTGGGCGCCATATGATCTGCTGAAGCCTCCGTTTTCCTTTGATTCTTGAGGAAGATGATTTTGAGTGTTGTGTTTGCAGACTGATGATGATCATCATCAGGAAGAAGATGATGAACTGGAGAACTTGAATTCTCTTTGTTGGAAAAGAAAAGAAATTGGAAGTTAAAATTGTACATTTTGTGGAAATACTTGTAAATTACTAGTAGGAAGATTAAAATTCATGATTTTGGTGTATTAATATGCAGTGATCATGTAATAAAAGAACATTTTTTTTAATTTGTCTCTTAAGGTATTTTTTTTAATTAGTCTAGAAAACTTATATATTTTTCAAAATTCTTTAACAAATAAATAAATATGTATTTTTGAAAGTATATTATTTTTTATATAAATTTCATAAGAATTGAGGACAGGTCAATTAATCCACTTTCACCGCATCTAAATACTATTTTTACCAGTGTGATCAAATAGAAAATCATTATAAAAAGATCAGTATATGAAAAGTTAATTTAAAATTGTTAAGTAGGTTTTTATACTTAATATGAGAACTACTATAAGTTTGTATGAAAAGAATATATAATATTTTTATGTTAATACACTTTTATTATGTGTGTGTGCATGTTGTGTATGTATGTACGTATATCTTGATCTTCAACTCTAACATGAAATAATTTGATTATTCTTTTGTTAATAAAATATTGTCTAGAAAATGCAAATTTTAATTAGTTTTTAAAAATTTTATTGTGTTAAATAATTTGAAACTTAAATTGATGTATTCATATTTTAAAAGAATATTGTCACTAATATAATTATCAAGTGGAGTGGGTAAGACAATGGTGTGTGTCATTAGCAAGAAAATGTAGCAACCCATGAAATGAACACAATAAAGAGGATTAGACAATGATTTATGCTGTTTGCTATATGTATTTATGTTTTGAAATATATTTTAACATTAAATTTAACGATTGAGTTTATGTACTTTGAGATTTTGTTGATGGAAAATTGAAGCATTCTAATCTAATATATTATTATTGTGATGAAGTACCAAGAAGTCGCACGTCATTAAAAGATGCAAGTCGTACATTTATAGTATGAATGTATAAGACACATTTATAAAGTTAGTACAATTTCTTGGTTGTTGACTCTTTAAATGATTTGGGTTCTCGAAGATCTTGACTTTTGATGATATGTACTTTGACTTTTCAAAAGGAAGTAGAAGACAACAATTTGATTGTTCTACTTCTAACTTCCAAGAATTCAAGAAACCTCGTTAAATTTAATTTGTAAGTAATAGTATAACTATTTTCTAAAATAACTTTAAGAACATAATACATAATACTATTTCCAATCAATAAATTTTGGAAGAATGAAAATAAATGGTCAAACGTTATCTTATAGCAGTGGCGAAGTAGATAAACGTGTACAGTGTACCTGACAATATAAATAGGTGTCGGTGGTAAATTAAAAATATGTAAATATTAAAGGTACAGTTTACGTACTCGAAGCGCGTTACTTTGCATGGGCCACCATAAAGTTTAATCATAAAAGATAAAATGAGTGGATATCATTTTCATGTTTTCTTTTTCACATTCCCTAAGGTACAATAAATTACAAATAAAATAAAGATTGTACCAATATATAAAAATAAATAATTTATAAAACGTAAACCTATTCGCAACTATTTTTGGATGCTTCAAGATGTGCGGTACAAAAGGTTAATTAATTAAAAAATTTTAAGAGAAACGAAATTCAAAAGTTTTATATTAAACTTTGATGTTGAATAAATTATTTGGTTACTTTGTCTACGTTTTCTTCTAGGCTAGGTAAATACACTAGCATATATTTTTTATAAAAAAATTGCTAATTCCAATTAATATCATGCTAGAGGAGATTAAAAGACCGAAACCTTGAAAGTATCCTCCAACGATCAAGACAATATATGGATATCATATATATTAAAGATGAGGAGTGATCTTAACAAAAACATAATTTTATGAGAAAAATAAAGAAAATCAATGAAATCGGTCATATAATTTAATATTTTTTTATCACGACCCTCTATGTATATATGTGAGTATATATATAAATAAGGGTGTGGATCAAATAAAAACCGTAGCATGGTTTTACATATACGTCACACATATGTTACGTATATGTAACCAATTTCCATTCGACATAATGTTATATATACGTAAAACTCTTCATTCTCTTATGTATGCTCAACATATATGCACCAAATACTTAAATAACATTTTAACAATCAAAATAACAAAAAAATTCTTAATTAAGTTATTGATTTTTATAGTTTTCTTTGATTTTCATATAAATTTTGATTTTTTTAGAAACTCTTTCCTGTCAAAAATAAGCTGATATAATAATCATAAATAAATGCATAGCATATTGACACCGGACACATGCAAGCCTTAAAGTTTTATTTTTTTATTATTCATCTTTGATATTCAATCATGTAATAATCTAATGAGAGTATTTAGTTAATTGTTTGGTTTACAAGTTACTTATGACCAAGATTAAGGATCTCTATTTTCAGTATTTCAGTCTTTTTCTCTAACCTTTTATGTTTCGTCAAAGTGATATTTGGTTGCATAAAATGTAAGTAATATTTTTCAAATTTCATGATTTTATCGAATATTACATCCTTTCTAGGCGTAGAAATGCTACACCTTTCATGAGTGTGGTGAGATTTAAAATAAAAAAAAAAGCAAAACAAACTCACACATCATTATCTAACCTGCTCATAATAATATATCACAACTAATTTATAACAACTCACGATATGTTATAAGTATTGGTTAAATGATTGGTGACTCGAGCATGAGGTAAGAGGAAGGTACTTTACATATCGAAGACCTAAATTTATAAAAGATTATAATTTTTAAAAAACTACTTTTAAAATTATAAAAAACTCCATAACTTATATATAGTTAGTATTCAATTGTTTTTATATATTTCCTGATATATGTCTCTAGTTTTTATAATAACTCATTAATTTACATTAAGCAAAATTACATGATTAAGTACAAATACAAAACGTAGATTTATCTTTTCGTTTAGCAAAAAACTATAATCACTATCAAAACAAATGTAAAAATGCTGATTTAACAATGAAAATTGATGAAGTTTTATATAAAAGATCAGACTTCCTTGCAAATACCATAAAAAAACAATATACTTTTAGGTTTTTCTCATAAAAGTACCTTTCTAATTTTTGCATTTAAAAGCTCAACATAAGTTGTGTTTTGTCTCATAAAAGTCATTCAGCAATATTTGCACATTAAAAATCAACATACTTTATATTTTTTTTCACATGAAAGACCCTTAACTCGTTTAAATTATGGGTCATTTAAGTTATGAAAGCAACTATATTTAGGAACTTTTATGAAAAACAAAAACAAAGCAACTATATTTAGGAACTTTTATGAAAAACAAAAACAAAAATTATGTTGTTTTTTTATGTGCTAAAATTGTTGAAGGACTTTTATGAGACAAGACATAAAATATGATGGTTTTTACGTTTAAAAAAGTATAAAGAGTATAATGTGATGAAAAAAACTGAAATTATTTTGTTTTTTTATGATATTTACCCTTAATTTTATATAGTCTAGTTTCGAAATTCATATAGCCTTCCAAATACGTTGAAACCTATTATGAAGGTGGAACACAAGATTCCTCTACTTTTTGGTTGTGAGGCCATAGATCGATGGAGAAACAAAATGCATGAAAAACATCTGAGGGAAATATGTGGTTCTTGTTTTTCATAATTTTTGCTTTCTTTTTCATCAAGTTCATTATCATTTGCCTAATACCATATGACTTATAAGGAACGCTTTTACATCATAAAAATGAAGTTTTTAGAGAATATACACGAGTATAAACAAACAAACATACTCACTATGTCCAACTAAGAATATACACGAGTATAGAATATAAAAATTGATTTATGGTATCATAATTTTTGGATTACATGAAAAAGACGCTTATTAAGTTGTATGCCACATGAAATGATTTAAATGACATTAGAAAGATTTTTGGACAGTAAACAAAATTTTAAAACGGTAATTATACCACATAATACTACACTTGTAATTATCTAAACTCATATTATATTTTTAAAGGATGATATTCAATGCCACGAGGCCATGAACGACCAGTAAACAACTAATTAGATCCGTCAAAAGATTCAGATCGATATAGTGTCTGATGAATTACACCACCATGTGGCCAGCTGAGTATGGTCATATCACATGCTTGTATATGTACTTTGGTAGAAGCACGTGGAAACATGATTAGAAACACAACACAATGTGAGGAAAATGATGAACCGTTTTTATGTTTTTTTCAGTTGGTTGTAGTGATTTTTCACCTGAATGGTTTACTCGATACGCTGTCTAACCATGTAGGTTACAATGAACTAAGGATTACCCCATAGCAAAACCATATTAATAAAGAGCTTTTAAAGACAAATATGTGAGATAAAAGTCCTAAAACGTGAAGATAATATCATATGGAAAGATTGCTTAGAATGATATCCCCAACTTTACTTGCTCCAATTATAACATGTGATCACAAGAAACGAATGGTTTAGATGATCTAGAGAACGATATAAAATGTTTCTCTTTATGACTCCCAACTCTATATCCTTGATAATTTAGAAAATGATGAACTATGACATGACAAGTTGTGGTTGTCTTAACCAAATCCTAGGTTACCGGTGGTGTTGTCAGTTGGCCTGATAGGGCCGGTGGTGTTGTGGAGCTTGCTATAGCAGATGCAATGATAAAAACGGTTTCAAAAGGAGACACGAAGCATACTCACCAAGTCACTATAAACTAGAGGACGCGCTAGATCTGATGCCAAAATGAGACGCATCTCTTAAATTAGTTTATTAGAATACAGCTTAATCTGCACACCATTGTAGATCTCTGTAAGAACCATAGCGTGAAGAAGGCTGTAATCTAACATAAATGAAGAACACAAGTTTTGAAAGATTATTGGATATTTACTAATATGGAATCATAACTCTTAACAAAGTTGCAAACTAATGTAATTTCTAAAAGATATAGCATTAATCAAGCAAACACAATAGTTATCAAATTATTAAGAAAAAAACACACTTTTACAGATATCCTAAACCATCTATTTATACAGATACCGAACTATATCACCAAGACTCTTAAACCTACTCAAACTAGTTAACTTAATCAACTCAGATACCAACTACTAAAATAGCTTAACCAACCTATTATTGTTTGACTCAATCTCCGAACAAGATGATACTATTTAGATAAACTCTAATACTATCTCTTACCTTTATTACTAAATTAATAACACCGAATTTCACATGTAAACCGCTTCAAATCTTGAATTCTTGGTTCACCCATTTTAGTTCCTTTCATAATTAAGATTAACACCTTCATTAAACATTATTCAATAAGGAAAGCTCCCAGTCATTCGTATATTGTACAATGTCTTTTGAAGTCCGTGTTTAAGCACAGCCCGATTGCCAGCTCGGAAACCATTTCCATACACGGGGGAGATATCGGTTTCAATGTGATGTTTAAAGAAGTCTGCAAGCTTCTTCTCAAATGGCGATCTTTTCCCTTGCCTTGACATGGATATGGATGCCATCTCAGATGTTAACCACATGTGAGCTACCACTTGACAGATTCCTTCTTCGACATCTTGACGGAGGGTCGGGTACCCTTCAGAGAAAGGAAAAAAAATACAAAAATTAGTACATGGTAGATACATTAGCAGGGGCGTCTCAACAAGTAACGCGCCTAAAGCGAACTCTAAAAAGAATCAAAAAAATATGATTTTTTTAAAGTTCTTTTAGCAAATTCTTCAATAAGTTTCATAACTAGTTTCTTGTTGTGCACATAAAGTTTTAAACCAATTTAATATCTTATGTGACAATATTAGATATTAAACAAATTTTTACTTTATGTTAGAAACTTTTTGTTGCCATCAACTACAATAACGGGAACCGTTTATTTTTTACTATGTTATATGTATTCAAATATATAAAATGCTTAATTATGAATAAACGTAAATCATCTACATATAAACTACTAATGTGGCTAAAAATCAAGGTTAAGATACCCATCTTTATATTATTATTCAACAAATGATTGGAAGATTATATTCAATAGAAAACCAGAAACATTTTTATGTGCAATTGATTAATCAATATGGTTTGATGGTATAGTTTGAATTAATATGTAAATGACATGATCTATTAAGAGCTTTAATAATTCCTTCTTGAACAATGGAATAAAAATGTAATGAATCCATATAATATGACACAAATTGATCGGTTCGTGCTTTGCTGATAAACAAAGAGTGGTGATCGAACCTTCAAGCCGTAGCCATGCATGCATCATTTCATGAGCTAAGATTGATCCAGTAAGCAGCCTGTTATTCAGTAGCCATAAAATCTTAAAATACAAATTCTGCAGGTAGATGAAGTAGCTCTTGTTGATAACTATTAGTACAAATTTGCATAAAAAGTGTTTCGGGACAAATCAACTCAGTGCTACCCGTAGAAAAAAAAGTTACTTTTTGACCAGCCCATTTTCCAACCTCCTCCCTAAACTAGACAGAAAAACACACAAGCAATACCTTGGAAGCCCAAATAAAACGAGAATAGCCGTAACTTCACAGTGACGGGTCAGCTTATGTGGCTCTATTCTCATGTTTGGGACCCGACTGCTTATCCCAATTCTCGGTTGTCTTGAAACCTGCTAACAGTATAGCATTTAGCAAAAAATATAAAAACATCACTCCTTAAGAGTCTAACAAAAAGATTTAAAAATCCATACTGTGCTGACAATTTGTTCCTCAGAAAGACAGAGTCCTCTAGTCTCGGGCATATGGTAATGACTCTGTCAATAAGAAAATGAAAATGAGAAGACAATGGAACTTGTATATATTCAGTGACAACAAAGGATATCTGTGTTACATTTGTTTCTCCATCCATGGCTTCATTAAGTGCTTGCCTCTCAACCAAAAGTAAAGGGATCTTTTGTTCCAATCTCATGTTTGAACGTTCGAAGAAGTGTTGTATATCACGGTAGAGTGGTTGACAATCGGCGGTATCCATGATTGCAGAATCAAGACACTCGAGGCAAAGTTTTCTACCATCATTAAGAGCAGCATATTGTATCTCCTTTGGCTGAAAATGACAAACATTCTCTTTTAACAAAAAAGATAATATAGAAAATACATCTTTGAAGCAAATGTAGTTAACCAAAGCTTACCTCGAAACGATCACAGCTACAACACCGAGGAGTCCCATCACGCTCATGATGCGGGCAGTACTTCTGAGCCCAGAAAGGATGCACCTTATATTCAGCAACACCAGCAGCATTTGTTCGAATCTGTTAAAAAATAATTTCATTTTATATAACCAGATGTATAATAGATGAAACATAAATATATAAACAAAGATGGTAACGTATCCAAGGAGATTTTAAAGATAAGAGCACTGGGTAAATATTTGAGATCGTATCTACTCGAGTTGTGCTTAAACGCACGGGTAATCATTATGGAGTGCCTCAACGATAAATTAAAGGTGTGCTAGAAGTGTTTGAACTTCACTTACTGCATTGGTTGGACTTGAGAACTCCCCTCATAGGTCATGACAGGATAAACTCCCCTCATAGGTCATGACAGGCCAAACCAGTTATCTAATTCTATGATCATAAAGCAGGACAGAAAGGTGGATTGGAGGACGGGGGCTGTGACTACAGGCTCCTAATAAATTTGGAACTGATACTTACAAAGTGGCAGCAAATATCACATCGTGGGTGATGATTCTCTTTATAGCAAGACTTGTGATATGCATAATTTCCCGACAATAAGAACTGCATGAAAATCAGAGAGACTTCAAATTTCATTATATCCTTGCAAAAGACAAATCAAAATTAGAATAAGTACTGTTATTCCACGTGTTTAGTACCTCATAATCATATATTGGCAGATTACATGAACGGCATTTTAAACATTCTGGATGCCAAACAGCGCCCATGCATCTTAGAACTCGTCCATGATCAATCACATTTTTGCAACCAGCACAAATCCTACTAAAAGGAAAAGAAGATGCACACAAGTTGCATAAATATGATTAAACATTTCATAATCACAATTTTCACTAATTACTGAACTACCATATATGCTGTAAATCGAGAGCAATATATATAAAATCAACTAACAAATCTTGTTTGACATCATAATTATATTAAGAAAATCACTTACCTAAAGCTTGTTGAATGTGGGAATGGCATAGGTTGATGAACATTTCCATTTCGGTTCACGTTTCTATTCCAGGGTGGAGGCTCAAGTTTCAGACTTCCATGTAGAGCCTTTGCAAGATGTTCATCTTCTTTCAGGAAATCATCTGGTCAACAGAATTCATTTCAAGTATAACTAACAATCTTTTAGCAAAAATATGAAATTACCCAGAAAAAAAGTAAGTGTATAAGATATATGTGGAACTTATATCCGATGGGCATCATGAATAAGCAAATGTTGTTCATTTATCAGGAAAAATATAAACATTTTTTTATCGAAGACACCTTTTAATCATTTATGTTGAGGTTAGGTGGATTTATTTTCTTGATTTTATTGGAATAATAATAGTTGATAGAAACTAAAACTGAAGTGCCTAAATTTTGAGAATATTAACCTAAACATGATTATAAAATTATAACTATTCATATAAGTTTTTGATCAAGATATGGCAAAGGAGAATCTATAGTTTCACAAATATATAGAGTATAGATCATGAGGCATTGTTTACTTACTGATCGCGTGTTTTCTTCTTCCCCCTGCAAATGATACTGCAATCACCCTGTCAAAGTCCTCGATCTCTAATCGTGAATCCTAGACATGATTGCACCAAAAAGGCAAATTAGTCATGCTAAATTGCTTAGCAAAAAAGGGTCTACCCAGGGCGTGACTTAGTTCCCACTTTGCATAGCGGCCGGATCGCTTCGCAATCTAATGTACACAGCCTACACTTTGAGTAGGAGGTTGGATCTCACGGCTTGAACCCATGACCACAATGTCACAAAGAAACAACCTTAATAGTTGCTTCAAGTCCCACCCTAGCTTAATTGCTTAGCAATTATCAAATATAATACCAAAGTCCCCAAAGGGCCTGCAAATATAAGGATTGAAAAATAAATCAGATAACTATTATACCCATGAAACTTTACGAGCCGACCCTTCAAAATTTCTGCCAAGCCAATCCATCATCTGGCTAATAGAATCTTCGCAATCAAACTTTACCTGCAAATCACCATTATCTTATACTTAGAGATAGAATCATAGAAAGAAAAGGCACACGAGAATAGGCTAATCCATGCCATATATGAGTGTTAAACGGGCTGTGTTTGCTGGTTGGTTGGCCTTCAATCCAACCTAAACCTGAAATTTTGCTAAGAACTTGAAGACAAAACGTGTATTCATGGGCTGACAAGAAAATGACCGTTTAACTTGAACTTTCGATTATTATTTTATCATTTGCATACTAACACTTTAAAGTTAAGATTTACAACCAAAAATACAAATGTGCAAAACACAATTATGTTTAAACTATAACACCAGATGCCAATTTCTCTTTTTATATTCTAAATTTGGGTATAAAATACCCAAACACTTTAAGTTGTGCTTCAAAACATATTTTGAAAAACCGAAAGATGAACGAGTTATGTGGGTCAACCAGCAAACCCATTGGGCAGACCCGGATCCAACTCCCTAAGCTAAACGTGTCTATAATTTTGACCCGAACCGATTTAGATTAAACCCAAATCCACGAATTTCATGTTAGATACATGTTATGTTTTTGTGCCAAATTCACACCCATAAATTGCCACATGCATCAAGGCCTTTAAAATTATAAGCCAACTCAGTGTTAGTTTTAAAACCAAACATTGATTGCAAATTCAACAATATCAAAGCATCAAATGATCACATAAGACAGCAGTTCAGAAAAAACAAAAATGATCATGCAATGCCCTATTACACACATCAAATTCAAATAACTGAGACTGAATTTCTCAAGTTCACCAACAGCAACATCGATTATTGCACAAAAACTCCATAAATAAGATCAGAAGTTCTTACAATCAGACCCTAGGAATCAAATCTTCAGCTCCCCCAAATTCAAGCTCACTGACAATTGATAAAAATACAAGCCCAAATTTTACCAATAAATAGGGAATGCGAAGGGTTTAGGGATATGATTCCGTTGACATTGGATAAATAAAATAATAAAAAAAACGAAGAAGTGTTACCATCATCACTGTGGCGATGATTGATGAACAACGAAGCACGCATTGAGGAATAATGTGACGATGATCACACGCTTTGTTGGAAGTGGACGATGGTTATTGATTCCAAAAGATGTAAAAGGTAGTCTAGCCATTATCGATCGTTGTTTGGAGAACTCCATTCGAAAGTCGCTTTTTCTTCACCTTTTCATTAACCACACAGTCTGTAGCTTGCAGGATACGTCACCCATGCTTTCACATGAACACAGTAGCTACAAGTATTCACCTCATTTCAATTAAATAATATTTTTTTATATTTTTATCATTATTTTTTTTTCTCCTTCACCCACACCACTATTAAAAATATTAAAAAATTTATAAGAAATAAAAAGTAATTTTTTAAATATAACAATCAACAATAATATTTTATCTTTTCTCCACTTACAACTAATCAAAATCATTCCATATAATATACCAAAAACTATCATATATTTTTAAAGGTTCCACTATAAATGATCTAAGTAGCTAAGAGCATTCATAATAATCACACTAGTACATGCCATGTATTACGGGGGAGAAATGCGAGTGAAAATGAGAGAAATTATATGGATTGTATCGTGATTTCTTATATGTGAGGAACAAGGTAAAACACCCATAAGTATTTTATTTTTTAAAAAAATTAATTGTCAGTAAAAAATAAAAAAACATGTAATAGTAAAGATATAAAAAGTTATTATTTGATTGAAAGATATAGTAAAAATTAGTGTTTTTAGTGCAAAAGCATTCACGGACTGTTCTCATTTGTATGTGATTGGGTCATCTATATTATAGGAGACGATTACTAGTAGTTATGAGTGTAGTAGAAAAAAATTATAGGGTTGTATAGCATTTCATCATATCTTGGTAAAGACGATATGATCCCATAAATTTTTTTATAGAAAAAAATGTTATTTTCCTCTCTAACATTTCGTTGAATTTGTCATTTCAATCCAATTTTTTTTTATTTCAATCACTATAGTTTACTAAATGTTGTCATTTCGTCCACTTCACTAGTTAAGACCCCCGTTAAATGTTAGGATATTTTATTCTTTTTCAATACCCTAATTATTCAATTAAAATAAATTAATCAATTAATATTCAATTAAAACTAAAAAACACATGAACCGACTAGCGAGACCGGGTGTTTTTTAGTCTTAATTGAATATTATTTGATTAATTTGTTTTAATTGGATAATTAGAGTGTTGAAAAAGACTAAGATGTCCTCATATTTAACGAAAGTTTTAACGGTGTTAATGAAGTGGATGAAAATAACAACATTTGATAAAATAAAGTGACTAAAATGACAAAACAATTGGATTGAAATGACAAATTTAACAAAGCGTCAAGGACGAAAATAATATTTTACTCTTTTTAATATTTCGAAAGTGGTTCTGAATGGATGATAGAGAAAATGTAATGATAAATGTATGAAAAAATGTTATTTAATTGAAAAGAAGAAAAAAATATAATGATTTTTAATATAATTATAGGATTGAGAATGAGAAACGAACTGTAATGTTGTAATATAGTAGAGTTTGACAAGTCGATTATAACACCGATTATAATGAATTCAACTCGTTTAGTGAATAGGTAAAATTCTTAGGGGGCGTTTGGTATGCAAGAATTCAACAGAATTCAATGGAATTGGAATACGAATTCCATTGGTCATGTGGTGTTTGGTTGGTAGGAATTCGTCGGAATTGGAATTTGAATTCCATTCTTCACGTGTTTGGTTGAAAAAGGGAATTGGAATTGGAATTGGAATTAATTCCCTCAAATTCCTTCAAATAAAGGATTTC